>JAJJWW010007441.1:0-62434 GCA_023531295.1 Papaver armeniacum
AAATACCATCTATTGACTTTTTATTTACCCAACAATAAAACAACCTTACAACTAAAAAAAAAAGGCACTAGTATCTCCATCTCGGAGCCGACTTGCTCTCCAACTCATCTCTAATTCATCACCACCTTGATTCTGCCTATTGTTTCAAGGATTACTTGATGGTACATTTGCTAATTGAATCTTACAAAGCATGTCCCATCTAAATAGGACCTATACGCATGTGGGTGACACTATTAACTATGCATGTGATTTAATTGCTTTGTTTTGATTGATACGGGACGGGTAGTTCAAGTGCATTTTGATTTCCTGTTGTAATTGGATCATATTTTAAGATGGCCTCTGAAAATAGTATCAGTATATTTTTTAAAGAGATACCATGATCAAAATCTAATGCATCTTTGATCGATGTGTTTCTAGGTAAAATAATTGACTCCCCACTTCTTCAAGATTAAAATGATTGACCCTTAGGTAACTTTGATTAAGGTAATTATTAGCATCTAAACTTTGTTTATGTAATAGGTTTTCAATAAATTCTTTATTAGTTTGGTTCTTGATTTCAATGATAGAATCTTCCATGTAGGTTGTCAGATTAGTTCTTAAAAGATAAAAAAATAAATAGGTGCACTATAATTTTGGGTTGTTTAATGAGAAAGAGGGATTAACGAAGAAGAAGACAAATATAAAATGAAGTATCTAGTCATAGTAAGACTCAATTTGACTTTTATAGGTGGTATATAGGAAAAACAAAAAATTGAAAATTAGATTGATTTTAGAAATTGTTAAAGGGATGAAATGAAAAAATAGGGATGGGAAATAGGAAAAACCAATTATTAACTAAAGAAAACAACTTTTCATGGACTACCTCATCCTCAAGCCCCTTATGTTCCAAATTATCACATAATTTGATTTGGAGGTTGTTAGTACCTTTTTCCTTGATTTTCCTAAAATTTTTTTCAAACAAACCATTTTTTGTGAAAAAAAGTAAGTTCTTAAGAAACTAAATGAACTGTATGAGTTGAGCCTTGCCTTTTCAGACTAGATCTTCAAGAGTCCTCTAACACCTTTGTCGGCCGGTTCTTGGACACCGGGCCGTTGAGTTAGTTGATACTTTACCTTTCTATCGTGAGGAAGATCTTAAGGAATCCTGACACGGAGTATAGATTTGCTCCTCTCTTCCTTTGTGTAGTGCTCATGTTCCCTGTTTTGGACATTGATGGATACTTACACATGTGCATTTTATGCATCGTCTTGAGCGACAGTGTGATTTCTTTATATGTGAAGTACCAATTGGTCCTAGAAACATTATATTAGGATGAGTCTAGTCCTTTTGACCTAGTCATGTCTGTTTGGTCCTTTTGGACAATTAAATTATAGTTTGGTCCTAGAAATTATGATTTGGTCTGAGGGTATTGTCCACCCACACGGATATTATTTTTACATTGCCAAAACACCCCTACACGTGCTTAGTTTATCGTTTGGTCCTAAATTTTTATTATTTGGTCCTTTCTGAGACATATATAATCGAGGAAAACCTCTCGAGTTTCGGTTTTTATTTCTCTCTCCTTGTGGAAGTTCTTCTCTCGCATTTCATGATCTTTTTCTCTCAGGGTTTCGAAATCTTTGAGATCTCGATCTTGATACCAAGATCGATCCGATTCTGACAGATTAACTTGATTTCGAGTTACGGAGGTTGATTTTGGAATCAGACCGAGAGATCTGATTAATTTGATTACGGAGGTTGATTTTTTCAAGATTCGGTTGATTGTTGGTCTGTTGGAGTTGTGTTCGGAGTCCACGATTCGGAGGGATTGGTGTTTGGAATCACGAGATTCGGAGATTCTTGCCTTCTTGGTAAGTTTCATGCGATCCTTTTCCTTGATTTGAAGTAATTAATTTTCTTAACATTTCTTGATTCTTTTTGTTCGGAAATCAAAAAAGTAATTAGTTTTCTTCTTATTCTTATTCTTATTCTATAGATATGACTAATTTTTTTCTTTGATTAGCGATGATGGATTACGTTAAGTCGTGGCATTTGTTAGAAGCTTCGTTCGAGAATGAAGTCCATTACATTTGATGGTATAGAGTTTTAATGGGCTTCGTTTCACGGAGTGAAGTCCATTTTTATGGCTGTGGACTATAGAAGTTTTTAATAGACTTCACTCTGGGAATGAAGTCCATTTCTATCATGGAATGAAGAAGTTTTAATACACTTCATTCACGGGTAGTCCATTTCTAGGCATGGAATGGAGAGAGTTTTGATAGACTTAATTCTGGTGAAATCAGATTTCCATGGTATGGGTAGGAAGTTTCTAGACTTCCTCCGGGAATGAAGTCCATTCTATTGCATGGACTATAGAGTTTAATGGACTTCGACTCCGGGAATAAAAGTCATTCTATGCATGGACTGTAGAGAGGTTTTATGTTAGTTTTGTCAAAGTACTTTCTTTGCTGTTTATAGTTAGTTTATATATTTAGTATGTTAACGAATGAACTCTTTTTAAGGAATAAGTAGTCTTTTAGTTTATTTGTTTTATGTTTGTTAGAATGTTATTGAATGAAGTTAATTTCTTTCATTTTTCGGAGTTCGGAATAGTAATTTCTCAAGTTGTTATGCGGTTATTGTGCTACAGGGAATAGTATTCCTTTGAAGTTTCTTTAGATACGATGATGCGTGACCTCGAAATGCATGTTTGTGATTATTGGAGAAACTTGACTCTCGTAGCATAAGATTTAGGGATGGCGGACATTTATAATGCGTAAGTCAATTGTGATTATTCTCTTCAAGGACTAATTGCTGTTACTTGTTCAGAAGGAATTCTAGTTTTAATTTGTATGTTGAGGAACCAATGGTGGTGCCCACTCTTTGCCTCTTCATCTGGTATTTCCATGTGATCTCTCGGTGATGATAAATTGTAGTGGGTTCTTGAGACTTGAATTAAATACCTGACGGAAGGTCATGAGGAATTAAAGCCTCTGCACATACGCGAGGGGTGGGAAGATATTTTTGAGTGGTCAAGTTTTTCATGGTGGTGTTGATGAGGTTGACCATTTATTACAATAGTGTCTTTATAAATGCAGTTATCTGATTGAAAAGATTAAGAATGATAGACTTGAATTACCACGATAGTGTATGGTAGGGATCTGGAAAAGCTATTCCTTGGTATACGCCTTGTATTCCGATTGATACGAAAGAAAAATATCTTTCTTTGCTCAACGAGGAATTCAATCAGGGAGCACAAATGTGTTAATTACTTATGAAATTTGAAGGAACCCTTTGTGAAGAAAGAAATTGAAGTAAAACATTTATTGAGGATCCAAATGCGGTCTAATCCATCTTTAAAGCTGAGGATATGGCGTTGCTCTCGGGTGAAGAGTTATTTACGGTATTAACATAAAATACCATATGCTTATAAGGGAAGGAAGCATCCCAAAGGCGAGAGAGATATAACGATGATGTAAAAAGTTATGAGATCTTATTTGGTATGTTGAAGCGTCATCTTCACAATCACATGTTATATATCAGTTGAATATGATAAAGTGACTAGCATTTCAGAGCTTTATGTTTCTTTGTATGGAAGGATAAGGTTTCATTAGATACATCTTTCTTGTGATGCGGCTTATTTCTCCTTTAGGAGATTCAAAGGGAGCATTGATGGCTGCTGCCCAGGTGTGAATGGGAACCAAGGTACTTTTGATTGGTTACACTTTGATTAGTTTTACGGAGTCCATTTTATACGGAATGGACTTTCATTCCAAAAATGAAGTCTAGGAAGATATGTATTGATTCTACAGGTCCATGTCTTATTACCGAATGGACTTCAATTTTGGAATGAAGTCTAGGGAAAATTGTGAGTATTTGATTCTACAGTCCATCTTATACACAGAATGGACTTCGTTCCTGGAGATGAAGCACTAGAAAAGTTATGAATATATTGATTTCTGTTTGTTATGCGGGTGTTATATTTTGATTTCTATTTGTTTTTACGGTGTTATAGTTATAGGCTTCATTCAGGGAATGAGATTTATAAGACCATAGATATGAGCTCAGTTTTCTTTCATTTACGTGAGGTTTCTCCCACTTTTGCGTTTGCTTTAGTTCCATACAGAAGACATTCAAGGTTGGGGAGTGGTTCATGGAAAACTTGACGGCGTGTGTCTCAGATCTTTATTACATTTATCTTGATGTGTGGAAGAGTACAGACAAAGTATTCCCAGTATTTTCCCAGACTCTTATCATAGTTCTGCACATCATCTGAAGGAATAACCTTCCTATCAAAAAAGGACATGAGAAGTATAAACAAGTTGATTTGTTCCATAAGTACATCTGCTACGGCGTTGCCAAATATGAGTGCTTTGAATGAGATGTGCCATGCAAGTTCTTGGTGGGTTGCCAAATTACATCGAGAGTATCGATCCCAGCTTTTTGGGCAAATGCTTTCTTCGTAGGATGTAGGTATGGTGCACACTCGTAGTATTGCGAGTCTTTGATACTTGGATTCGTCGTAGAGGATCACATCATTTGCTCTTGTTGATGAGGTGAGGATAAAGATTATGAGGATGAGTTGAGAAGCGTGAACTTGGTGAACTGCTCAGATAGTTTGGCTCCCTTGCTCTGGCTTTACTTTCAGGTCACATGTCGACTAGGTCGTCCATGGGATATTCACATTCAGGTAATGGTATATATGAGGTTCACTCACCCGGCTAGCATGCGTGATCGATGAAGATGGTACGGGAGATGGAAAGTATTTAGTTTCCCTGACATCACATATTTTCTTATTACTATGAGTGGTATTGATATTTTGAGGTTTTATTGACCTTACTTTAGTTTCAAACCGCCCATGGCTCTTATGCTCTATGATTATTGATTCCCAACTACGTAGGCCGGAGCGTATGAACTGTGAAAGAGAGAGTGTGCAGTATTCCAGAAGGCCACCTCCGGGGAGACGCCAAGCGTATTCGCAGTGCTTATGAAGGAAAGGAGGCACATGAAGTACTCCGGTACAAAAAGATTGGGAACCTGACAAGCTACGCATGGAGTGTGTATCTCAGATAGTATGCAGACAC
Organism: Papaver armeniacum; assembly: GCA_023531295.1. Classification (NCBI taxonomy): domain Eukaryota; kingdom Viridiplantae; phylum Streptophyta; class Magnoliopsida; order Ranunculales; family Papaveraceae; genus Papaver; species Papaver armeniacum. The sequence goes on from JAJJWW010007441.1 coordinate 5,065, forward strand.
AATGAAGTCCATTCTATGGGCTTTGTATAAGTTTTACTAGACTTCGTTCCAGGAATGAAGTCAGTTACATGGACCGAAGAAGCTTTCTCTAGACTTCGTTCCAAAAAATGAAGTCCATTATGGACGTAGAAGTTTACACAGTGTTCAGCTCAGACGGTAAGACAAACATATTATCTACTATCAAAAATATTATCCAAAATATTATAGATGAAAGCTATAAAACATATTAGAGTATTAATTACATTAGAAGCTAATCTAATAGACAAAGTACCATTTTTTCGTGTCTGGCTAATCATAGTTAAAAGAATAATTAATTAGTTATATATGACATTGGTAATATTTCGGTCTTTGCAACCATGTTTACAATCGGTTGATTGTTGAGAAATTCTTCATTAGTTGTTTCTCTGACTTAATCCATCTTTAAATGCGTTTAAACTTGCAGCCATTACGTATCTCACATGCATTCTTGTCTTTTATCATTTCATCTCTCGGAATCGTCAGATTTTCGGGAGCAATGGCTTACAACAACATCTGATAACATGTATTGAGAGAAGGCAATGCGGATGTGCTCCACACACAATCGGGCACACACTGTTGCTCGATTTTAAGTCGAGCCTCTTTAAGATCATTTTCACTGACCGTTTATCAATGTGTGGTTTTGCGATGGCGGCCATTTTCCTTGCATTATTTGCACATCTTTGCCTATTTCTCCTCTTTTGAGTGAGTTGTAATGCTCCTTTGACAGTCTACGATGCTCTCGTAAACAAAGCGGGTGCCGGTGCGAGTAGGCCACTTGATTGCCTTCGCCGGGGGCGGGTTCAGTGAATGATTAACCACGAGTCTTGCTAGAGCATAGTGCTATGAAGTCAAATCAAATCCCACCTTTCCTATCATCCACTTTCTTCTCAAGGAAATATGTCTCACGAATATATATATATATTTTCAAATTCACAATACTATCAATCATCATAAAAATGAACTCACGACATTTATGTGGACTTCCTCCCCAGAATGAAGTCGGTATGTGGACTTCATCTGGAATGAATTCCGTTATGTGGACTTCATTGAGGATGAATCAACCTTATGTGGACTTCATTCTTTCTATTTGAAAATAGTTATAATGAATAGTTGCCACTAAAATTTCTTAAAGTAAGGACTTACAAAGATACGGAGTGAGTGCCATAATCTCAAAGTGTATGTATTTCGAGTGGATTTTAATTTGTCTTATTATCATTTGCTCTCTCTCTTTGTCTTGCTATCTTCCTCTTGTAGCGATGTAGTGAAAAAATTAAGACATCAAGGCCTCTATTGAACATTAGATCATTGTGTTCTCATGGACATGGCCAGGCTTTGTTAGGCGCATCATCTATAACCCAAGGCCTAGCCGGGCGTAGGAGGATAAACAAAAACTGACATTAATGATATAAACAAAAGCCTCTACATAGATGAATGGAAGTTGATTTCCATGTTTCCTACCTTTGCATAGCGTGTTTGAAAATTTTGTGATTTCTTTTGATCATCCAATGTGGAGAAGTATGGAGACTTTTCGAGGTCCCCAGTATTTGGAACAATGGGCATGTAAACTCTCATTGCTTTCTTGCTCTCTCTTCTTTGCGGATGTGTCCCGGTTCATTCCTCTTCTCACTTCTTGCTTGCTGTGACTTTTTGATTTTCTTTCTCGATAGCGTAGTGCGTTCTTTCTCTTTCTTGCACTCGACATTCTTCTCACAGTCGGCGGGTTTGGGAGGAATCTTGAGAAACAACTTTCTTGTTTAGCTCGATTCATAGCTTGTTGTTCGTTACGCTCCAACGTTCTTCTCCTCATTTAGTGGTTCTTTCCTTTGCGAGTCTCAATGCGAACTTGAGTTTCAGGTCCCGACATGTCCAGATCCACTTATGAACTCTTTCCAAGCACATTTGTTGCCTTTTTGCCCCTTGTAGTCATCCGTGTCTTTGACAACTTTAATTGGGGTTTTATCTTTGTCACAGAGCAGACCATGTTGCTTCATTAAGCCTTCTTGTGATATTGTCTCAATGTTGTTTCTGGCTCCTTGAGCTTCTTGTCTTGTCTTTCAGCAACTACACAAATGCGGCTAATGTTGTTTGCTTGCTCTGACCTTCTCTGTGTCATCCTGATCGAACCCAGGAGGACTACGGTTGATTTGATTCAAGTCTTGTTCTTACCATTCTTGTCAGCAATAATCATGAGACTCACATATCTTGTTGCTTAATTTTCTGTCTCAAGTCTGCTTTATATAAATAATTAGCTAGAAATATAAAACAATTCCAATAATGGTATTGTCGTGAAATCGGAAGTTCACCCCTCGAATGAACCCATAACATCTATGAACTTCATAGTAATGGTATTTTATCAATTCATCATGAGAATGAAGTCCCTCGTGGAACTACATGTGGACTTCCTCGAAAATGAAGTCTGTTTTAAATAGAACAATACTATACCACAGAATTTTCTAAAGGCAGGACTTACATGTGGACTTCACTCCAATGAAGTCAACCTTTGCCTCTTCATTAAAAAATAATATACCCTAACTTTTCTATTCCATTATGAACAATCTATACCCAAGTTTTCTAGACTTTATCAAGAATTAAGTCCCGACCACAGTAAGCGTAAATTTTTAAAAAGGGAGAAAGATAGTTCAGATTTTTTTAGTTAAACATTGATCCATATTTAAAGGAACCTCCATTGCTCTGTTGGAAATGAAGGTAGCCTGCATTATCGTATCAAATGGCTTTCCATGCTTTGTCCCGGCGAGAGTAGAAGGGTCACAGGATTAAGACGGAAGATAGGAGGCGGGTCTTCTGTGACTGCTTATCTGACATCGATGCTAGAGACAACATTTTCATTCCCTCCACCGGCTTGCTGCCTTCACAAACATTTGTAGCAAGACTTTCTATCACCTTTGTCTTGGCCTTTGTTTATTGAAGTAGCTTTTTACGTATACGTATATTCTTCCCGAAATTTCTACGATATTTGCACACACAAATGAGCTTAATTTACTTCCTCATTCATAATTTGAATTCATTAAAAGGAATGAACTACGAGTTCGGAGAAGCAATTGACATTAACAGATCGGAGTTCTATAACGGTTTAATAGGCTTAAATATCACAGGAATGAAGTCCATTTATGGAATGGAATGGAAGGTTTTAATAGACTTCCTCACGGGAATGAAGTCCATTCCTATGGCATGGAATGGAGAGGTTTTAATAGACTTCATTCCGGGAGTAGAAGTCAAATCTATTGCATGCTGATCCTAGAGAGTTTTAACGAGACTTCACTCACGGGAATGAAGTCGTTCCCTATAGTATAATGAATTAACCAATTTTTTTTATGCCCAAAGTGCCTATTTCACCAACGAGGTTTGAATGCAATATAAAAATATCATATTAATCTACTTTGTTACCTCTCGAAATGGAAATCAAACATTCATTTCTGTGTATTTGCAAAGAAAATCTCCCATTCTGCCCCAAACATGGACAGTGGGCTTCTACATTAACACCTTCCACTTGGATATACTATTTTCTTTGAATGCTACCGATAAACCAAGGGGCATAAAAAAAAAACTACACTAGTCGAGTTTTCAAATATACGAAAATGAAGAAATATACAAATGGTAGCAAAAAAAATAATGAAACATATAAGTATCTAGCAGTTTCATCTGTACAACAGTAAGTAAATCCTTGGAGAACCTCTTTGACTTTCAATGATAACGTATATGAAGTCACGGCAAAGATGCGTACTAGTGACTCTGGGCAAGCTAGGTACTTGGAGTGTAATGGAACCTCCATCGCGATAATGCAAAAAATGGTAGACAAGAAAAGTTCAAACATTGTTACGAAGATCTTGATAGATCCTTTAGTTTTGTAGTATTTCAGTAGACATCTTTGGGTTACGTATTTTTAATATCAAAAGGTTTCCTTTTCGGTGGATCAAATTTGTGGTTCCGAACCTTCCACATGTAGTACATGCAGTTTCTTGAGTCAGAAAGTTTGCTTACATTCGTAGCCGAGATGCATGGTATTCCAAATATTAATGCCAGCTCTTGGTGGGGACCAAGGCTTTCATCTTTGTCCCCTCGCACAGAAAACAAACACATGATCAATTGAATGGGGAATGAAGCTTGATGTGTGTTGCGTATAATTTGAATGGTACATTAGTGACTTATTCCATGCGGTAGCAACAATGGTACTCTTCGGAAAACTTTCTTCACATTACCAATGGACTCTATCTGATACACGTTTACATTCGTCATTCAAAGCCTCTTTAATCACCTCCCTAGTGCTTTAATCTTTTGGACCAGGTGCAATTACTCCAATATAAATGCAGCTGTCTTAACATCTACATTTTTAAAAAGAAAAACAAAAAAACAATACTTATTTCGAGGTTTTCATAAAATATTAGGTGATATAAAAGAAGATAAAGTTCATTCTATCCCATGTTATGGATAGTAGAATATATAAAACTTTAGACTTACTCATAACTTCATTATCATGGGATGGTGGAGAGGTTTTTTCTAGACTTCATTCTGGGTGAATCCATTTATAATGCATGGAGTGGAGAGGTTTAGACTTATTTAGGAATGAAGTTTCATTTTAATAGCATGAATGAGAGGTTATTCTAGACTTAGTTCACAGGTGAAGTCCAAATTCTACGGCTCATGGACTATAGAGAGTTTTAATGGACTTCACTCACGGAATGAAGTGCTGTTTCTATGGAATGGAGAGGTTATTATAGACTTCATTCACAGGTGAAGTCATTAATGCATGGGTATAGAGAGTTTTAATAGACTTCTGCTTTCAGGTGAAGTCATTAATCTTGGGCTATAGAGAGTTTTGATAGACTTCCACTCACGGAGTGAAGTCCATTAAATCTTGGGCTATAGGGAGTTTTGATGGGCCATCACAGGAGTGAGTCCATTCATATGGTATTGAATGGAGAGGTTTAATGGACTTCATTGAGGAATGAGATCCATTCTATGCGAGGACTATAGAGTTTTAATGGACTTCCTCACGGGAATGAAGTCAATTTCTATGGCATGGATTGGAAGCGGTTTTCTAGACTGCTCCTGAGATAAGTCAATTCTAATGTGATCTAGAAATGGAACAAGGCGAATTGAAAATCTACATGCAACAAGACGAATCGAAAACCAAAATAAAAATGAAGAAGAAACAAATAAGCATCGAAAATGAAGAATAAAGCATAACTCTCTTGATTAGGGTTTTTGGTACCTTCGGCAGTTTCTTTGATTTGGTTTCTTTAAAACTAGTTCTTCTTCAACACGTTACTCCTACAAACTCAACTATTGTTGTTTTAACTTTCTTCAACTTCATGTCGGAAGATGATTCCTTACTTTTGCCACTTGATCTTCCTATTTTGGTTTTAATTTCTCTTTTTTTTTTTCCTCTTGTTTTTGATTCATGTTTTACTTAATAATTCATTTAAATTACATAGATTCAATGATCTACCATGAATCTTCATTGACGATTTAACATACGAATTTGTTCTCAAAATGAAAAACGTATCACGATTTAAAAACCTTGATGCTGATAATACTTTTTGTGTTGTTTTGTTGCCAACACACCGTAAAGGTTCAAGTATAGAACCCTCATTTATCAGCAGCAACTCTGCGACGTGTAAGGTGCACTCAATTTGTGATTGCCCAGCTTGCAGTTTTTTCTCCTACTGAGCTTGTTTTTTACAGTGCGATAGCGCAGATGTGAACTCTTCTCCTTCATCTGCTTTGTCTGACCAGTTCTTGGACACGGGCGAGATTGGAGTTGGTTCGATACTTCTACCTTTCTATCGTCAGAAGATGCTAAGGAATCCTCCACACCAGGTATAGATTTGCTCCTCTCTTCCACTTTGTGAGTCATAACTGTTCCCTCTTTGGACATTGATGGACTCACCCCTGCATGTGCATTTTATGCATCATCTTGAACGACAGGCGTAGCAGTTTTTGCATGCACTTTCTTATTTAATTTTGTAGCGTCAGCCTTTGGTTTCCCACCATCAAAGATAGACTGAGGTACCATCACTTTGGTCCTTGTTTGTCACCAGGATTCACCCCTTATCGTTCTTGTTGATCAGTGCTACGAGCAACAACAACCTTCATTCGTCAAAATTTATTTAAATATTCCTCAAAATTTACTTCTTTAAAATATAGCCTTATTTTTTATTTTCTAAAAATACCCCTACTTTCTTAAAACGGCTAATTTGTTTCTGACTCTATTTTTGTGTTGTCTATATCTATATATACGACATACTTTGTTCCAGAATTTTACTAAACCAATGAATACAAATAAAATATAAGGTTAATTATCGTCCCAAAGGAAGGTGTTTGCTAAATTAAATTTGGTAGCTAATCCCTAATAGATTGCCATAAGAATGGAGAATCTCCATGAAGCGATAATAAGGGAAATTTTATTTAGATTACCAGTCGAAACGATTTTACAGTGCATACAGGTATGCAAGACTTGGCGAACTCTGGTACGTAATGCTTACTTTGTCAATAATCACTATCTTCACCAATTACCACTACTACTTGATGCTGATAATCATCATACTACCAATAGCAACGTTAGTCTAGGTCAGGTTTTTCTGATTGAGAAAGGAAACTTCAGATTCCAGTATTTCGACGAAACATATGATTATGAGACCAATAATATTGGTCATGACCGTCTTCAGCCGTTTGACCGCTTTTACAAGAAACTTCTTACCACTTTTAGTGACTCAAGGGTTGAAGACAACAATGATAATGGTTATTACCTATATCCGATTGGATCGTGCAACGGTTTAGTTTGTTTTTGTTTCATGTACGATCTTCAGGACTTCAGGCACGTGCCCTTTTCTTTGTTGACATATCCTATGTTTGTCTGTAATCCTATTACCGGAGAATACGTCAATCTTCCAAGATGTGGTGCAAAGGAGAAAGATTTTCCCGTTGGCATTATGAGTGGAATTGGTTATGATTATTCTAACAATGTGTATAAGGTAGTGGTTGCAATACACAACATGCTGGAATTACAACTGCATACGCCTTATCGTCTACAGGTGTACACTCTTGGCGATGTCAATGGTTGGAGGAATATAAGAATTCCATATGATATAAGAAATCCATATGATACATCTGGTGAGTGTATCCATGTAGACGGATCATTGTTTTGGATTCACCGCGATGAGTGCAATATCGTGGCCTTTGATTTGAGCAATGAAGTTTTTGAACTGCTCCCGGTACCACCTTTCCACAACCCTGAAGACACCTATTATAAGAGGCTGCACATATTAAGGAATTGTTTGTGTGTTGTTCTTAACCATTGCACAAACTTGGAAATTTGGTCGATAAAGAAGAGGAAAAGGAAGTTGGAGCTTAACAACAACAGTAGTATTGAACAGAGCACAGATTGCTGGAGTTGGAACAAGGAGTTATCTATGCCACTAGAAGGACTAGGAAATTTAGCTATATGTCCTCGAATTTAATACCAGTCACTGTTTTAAAAGATGGTCAAGTCTTGCTTTGTGACTACGACAAGAAGGTGTTATTTCTTTACGACCAGAGAACTACAACTACGAAAAAGATTGTAGATAATGATGTTCATAAATGGGACTATGTTCGTTCACTTCCTCACATGAACAGCTTTGCTTCACTAAAAGCCCTAGGAATGAATTCAAAGTGGATTTGAAAGACTACATGATCGGAGATACCGCAAATTCAAAGCTAAAGCAAGCTTACAACGAAACCCCGTATGAATAATATTAATTTTGTTCAACATGGCAAAGTTTTTCGCATTATTTAGTCTTGGTATCAGATCAAGATTTAATTGTTGATAAATTGTAAAGTTTTTTGAAAAAAATATTGAGTATCAGAAGGTGAATATTGATGAATCCTTGTTGAATACCTGAGTTATAACAAATGAAGAGCCAATGAATCTAGAAACTATTCCCGAAGAAAATGAAATTAGAGAAGCAATTTTTGATATGGATCCAGAAAGTATACCTGGTCCTGATGGTTTCTCAGGAATTTTTTATAGAACTTGTTGGAGCATAATCAAAAACGATTTGGTGGCTGCATTGAAGTTTTGCTGGAGAAGTAGATTTGTTCCCAAGGACTAATACAAGGTGCAAAAAAAGCCAGGGCAGTTTAGACCAATAAGTTTGAGTAATGTGTGCTTTAAATTTTATACTAAAATTATTACCTCAATAATGAATGTGCTGACAGTTATGCTTACATTCCCTCAACGATTTGGTTTTATCAAAGGCAGAAGCATAGATGAATAAGTTTTATTAGCCTTTGAAATGGTGAATGAGATGAGAATGTGGATTTGAAATTAGACATATCTGAAGCTTATGATTCAGTTAGTTGGAACTTCATTTCAAAGTATGCAGAAGTTTGATTTTTCATTCAGTGGGTGTAATTGGTTAAGAATTTTGTTTGAATCTGCTAAAATTTATGTTATGGTTAATGGTGGACCCTTCGGTTTCTTCTCAATGGGTAAGTGTTTGAAACAAGGTGATCATTTATCTCCCATTCTTTTAATTCTTATGGAAGAAGCTTCACCAAGTAGAGGTTTAACTAAATTGGTGGAAAGTGGAAGGATGAAACTAATATTTTATAGGAAAGGTGTCTATCCAACTCATTTACTCTTTGATGATGATGTTTTTAGCATCTGTAATGTTGCAAAAAAGAGTTTAGAAAGTTTAATTTATCTATTAGGTGCATATCAGCAAAGTTATGGACAATGTATAAACAGAACAAAAAGTAAATGTTATATTGATGGTACTTTAGTGGCTCGAAAGAACTAGATTTTAGAATTGCTTCATATGAAAATAGCTTCTTCCATATAAATATCTTGGTGTTATTTTAATACCGATTAGATTGAAGAGTATTACTGTTTGGTCTATGGTTAATATGCGGGTTATTTTGTTTTTGTACTCAAGTTTTTCCAACTTTTGAGTTTGGTCTAACATTTGTCCAAACTTGGTGTTTGGTACTTGAAAAGACGTTGACCGCGTTGACTCCGGTTAGATGTTGACTTCCGTTTAATAATTATTAAAAAATTAAATAAAATCTAATTATTAATCAAAGTTACTATTATACCCATACACTTTACCAAACAAGTCTCTAAAGACCTAATTTATTTTCTACTTTATCTTCTTACCCCTCCATAAAAATCACAACTACATATCCCCATGAACCATCTTTATATCCTGATTCTGAAATCGAGAGATGATGGGCGACGAAATGCATATGAGTTTGATGAAATTGGATCGAGAAATAAAAGATTCGATGAACTAAAGTCTGTAGTGGGGTAGATCTTTGCGTAATATATTGAATCTAAAAGGCTTTGAGATGGGAATTAGTTGGAGATGAAGTCATTATCGATGAAATTGGTTAGGGTTTTGTTGTGAATGAGAAATTAGTGTAGAAACAAGCTATTGTAAGTCGATGTTGTGGATTTGTGATGGGATTTAAGCCCGGAACGTTAATGAGAATAATTAGGTTGAAACTCCAAGAGCTTGGTTCTATTGGAAGTAGAGGTTGATGATACTAAGAATAATGATACGACACAGAGAAGAAGAAGAATTGAAGATGGGTTTGCCTCATATTTGAATTCTAATTGTTCGTAGGGTTTTTATTGTTGATGTTCATCTCGGTAGAAGGAATGGGTTCACGGAGTCGCCGACAGGTTGATTGAGATATGGTCTTGATCGAGATGCAATTGGCATTTTTGATATGGATTTTGGTATCAATTTTTGGGATTTCTAAAGTGGATTAAAATTACGGGTTTACATCAATGGAGATGAATTTGGGGTTTATGAATGGATTCGATTTCACAACAAGTAAGTGGATATTCTCTTTTGATTTTAAGGTTTTCGATGCAATGAATGATCTTATGGTTGAATGACGGAAGAATTGATGTTCGTTTAGTTTGAAAATGGGTGGGATAATTCTGATTTGGTGAAATTGATTCAACAAATCAATTTGGAGAAGGTTTCCGGATTATATTCTCTAAGAGACTTGATGTCAATGGTGGTTGGATCCGTAAACGTTGAAGACCGACTTCATGTGTAGTATTTCATAGGGTTTATGCCTAATTCATGTGTGGGGTTTTTTCAAAAAATGGGTATCGACCTAGTCACAGAGATTTCGTTTCGTGAAATGTTAGTAGCAGAACAGAGATGATGAAATTTGGAAGGTTGAGAAGATGGTGAAGAGAAGTTAAATTCTGTAATCGGAGATAGAGAAAATGGTGAAGGGAAGTTATATAATTGTGTAAATATTTGTAAAGTAATGGGTGTAATAGTAACTTAGATTAGTTATTAGATTTTATTTAATGTTTTTATAAATACTAAACGTAAGTCAATATTTAACGTGGTCAATCCAGTCAACGCCTTTTCCAGGTACCAAACACCAAGTGGACAAATGTTAGACCAAACTTAAAAAGTTGGACAAAACTTGAGTACCAAAACAAAATAACCCTTACTATGCTTCAATAAAATTGGCAGCTTGGAAAGTTAGGATGCTTTCTTTAAATGATAGATTAGTTTTGATGAAGTTTCTGTTGGTATGTAGCATTCCTATATACAATATGTTTGTGTATAAATGGCCTGCTTCTCGTGATAAAGGTGTGAGAGAGTTATAAGGAATTTCTTATGCTCGGGGACAAGAAGTGAAAAAGTTTTCTGCAATTACTTGGAACAAAGTATGTACTCCATATGAGGAAGGTGGCTTGGGTATTAGAAGATTGAAGGTAATTACTAAAGCTTTCCTAATAAAGATTGTATGAGATTATTCCTTCTAAAGGAGAGTGGGCTAAATTTTTTGTTGCCAAATATACTGATAGAAATGGTCAATAAATTGATAAATGGAAAATATCATAAATCGGGTGAGGCATGATAAAGGTGTGATTAATGATTCGACACCAATATAGCTTGCTCTGATAGCATGTTAGAATACATGCATCAAACTCAAAACCAATTAGTTGTGAGTGGAGAGGCCCTAAGGATAAGAAACCGCAGGATTTTAGGTTGCCCAAACAATGTGGGACTAATAATCTCAACAGCATGATGATTTAGCTTTATAACACCATTGAGACATCCCTTATCAGGCCATTCTGGTTAGGAATAAGAAAATAAACAGCCCGCGGTACAAAACACCAATACCCTTATGAGTTGCTCTCTATAGAAGCATTTTCATTTTGGAAGCAATTTTATTTTCCAGCCTAAAAGATACCTTCCCGGCCAGAGGAGGGAGATAGATCCGATGAGAAGATAGAGATCCGATGAGAGGAGAAACAGGGAACAAAACAAGCCAGATCCAGTCTCAGTTTGGTAATTTGAATTAGAAATCTCCTCCAGTATCTCATTTTATTTTACCATTAAATTTTTTTTTTTGGTCAAATCGCATCTAATCGTTGTTTTCCGATTAAAAGTGTGAAATTGCTTATTGTCTTGTGTTATTAGAATTTGAATTTGAATGGTGGGAATTCGTGTTTATGGGATTGGGGTTAATTTGAGTGGTGATGATGATGATGAGGGAAATGAAGATGTTGATGGGGGTTTATATTCAGGGGCAAATGGAGATTGTTAGAGTGTCATTAGAATTAAAATTAGAATTTGAATGGCGGGGATTCATATTTGGGATTAGGGTATTTGAATGGTGATGATGTGGGAAATGATGATGTTGATATTCAGGGCAAATGTGAGAGGTCCGGTGGGAATGAACAGTGTTGAGGGCAGTGAATAAGAAATGGGTGCAGAATGTTATTGTCAAGATACAAATGGTAAGTAGCCTGCAACTTGAAGTCCCTAGATTCGATGTGCTTGGTTGATTGGGAAAGTTGAAGAAATGGGTGCAGAATTTTATGAATACTGGCAAGGAAGAGGGGATATTCGAGTCACAATCTTTCGTCATATATTGTTCAGTCAGAGCTTTCTTTGCTTAAGAATTCCAATTGTTGCTTCATATTTGTGATGCAAACTTATTCTTGCATGCATATGGCGCTATTGATAGCACTACAGGTGTAGCAACTTTAAGGTTTACATGTATTTTTGTGTTCTTGGCAAGAGATTCGAAGGGGAAAATTTTCTCCAGGAAGACCTACCAAAAAGCTCTGGGGACCACCTAGCTATACCCCTATATCACTACAGATTACAAATCGACCCTGAGTTCTTCAAGGTAAAAGAAACTGCCGAGCTCATTCTTTTATAACTGCACAATTTATCTTCGTAGGATGAGGTTTTTGACTCAGGACTTTGTATGTTCTAGACCTATGGGTGGTTTAGTCATACAAACATACTTTGTTTCTCATACGTTCTGTTTGTTTTGACCTTTCAGGCTATTATTGGTGGTGAAGTTTATGTTCCAGCGAAAGATGCAAAGCAGTTAGTGCGAACTGGAGGTGACTGTACTCGATGGTGGATCATGCCTCAAATGAGAGTCGCATTTCAAAATTCCAGAAGGACTTCAAGATGCAATGATATGGGCATCAGGAACGAATAATACTACCTCTGTTTCAGGAAAAATGATACTTCCATTTTTTTTGGAAATACGCCAAGTTGAAAAGGTGAAAGTATCACTTTTTCTGAAAATGGAGGGAATAGTACATTGCAGAAATAGATGACTGCTTTTACTCAAGAACGTAAAGAGAAGAAAGATAAGAAATCACCGTTACGCAAAATACGAGGTTGAGAAGTTAGATGTAATGCTAAAAAACAGTCCGAGCATCGTAATGAAATCAAGTCAAAAATGCTCCAGAGGAGCCAAAGAACTCGCTAGGTCAGTGCGCACTTTTATCTCCTATTAAAATTTCATCCTTTTTATTTTATGTAATATCTGTTGCTTTTCTGTTCCAACTTCTATTTTGTATCTTGAATTCATAGTCATACATACTAATTCATCCAATTAGTTTTATAAAAACATAGAGAATATAGGATGGCACGTTATCTTTGCGATAATGACATCAACAAATAAGAAGAAGTGAATGAGCGAGTTTAATTAGCTTCATATAAAAACACTACTATTACCCTGTGCCGATTGATAGAGAGTATGAATGCACTGAGATAACAAAAATAGGCAATCCTAGTTTTACAGAATGAAAAACTTCTCAGAACTAGATGAATCTACTGAGTACTTAAGACTCTGGACTGACACAACTTTTGAGAAAATTAAAAAATGCGAAAGACAGAAAAGCAAATGACCGACGGGTAGTTGTGTGGGCATTCACATTTGTGGAAAGCAGCTTCCAGGGGCTGGATAAATGTATTTAAAGGATTGAAATTCCCCTTCGCAACTTAGCTCATGTTGCAACTCTTTGATGCTTTGTTTTCCATAGCTATGCTGAAATATGAACACCTTCTTTCCCTCCACAATCACATACATCATCTCTGAGTCTCCAAGCTGAGCGAGTATAATACGGAAATTGGAACTAGGATTGCTAAAAGATGGAGCTATTCCATCTAACTCCACTTTGCACTTGAAATCCCACTTAGAGTGGCAAATACCCATTTCATAAATTTTGAAAGCCCTCTTAGTTGAGGATCCCTTGTCAGCAATAAACGCCCACAGCACTCTTCGAAGTAGTCTTTCTTGTAGTCGTCCAGATCTGTGCAATGTGGTGGTTCTGTAAACTTAGGAGGAACAACTGATTTTAGCTCCATGTTCTTGATATCGAAGTAGATGACTGCTCCATCGCTGCCACACCAGTTGAGTGAATGGTTCCAGTAAACGCCGACTTTGTTTAGTATTGTCCGGTTGTTTGGACCTTCTAGCTCATGGACTGGAACACCGTTGCCATTCTTATGACAGAGAGTCCACTTTAGACTTCCTGAATCATATTTTTCTATGCGATACTTAGGGTCAACCTCATCATTCTGCTTGCACCAAACAGAAAACAACTGAAACGTTTTACTTGATTCGAGTGGGTTGAATACCAAGGTTGTTGACAATCGGTTTATAGATACTCTGTCTAGCGCTTATACCATCTCCCCTAGCTACATTTACAGGCGGAGGGAAATTGCGTGTCAATTCGGTAGGGTTAAGAATGTACAACTCCTGTCCGTAATCGATATCATCCCTGCAGAGTAAAAGACCGTTGCTTGATTGTACCACCTCGATGCCGAGCTTCAGAAAGTTAATTGTCGACTTCGGTGGGAGTTTTGCAGAAACTGGCACAAGACTTTTCGCGAATTTTTCATCACTTAACAGTAACCCGTCAGGCTTCATACATGCTGGTTCAAACACTGATTCCTTGATGATGGAGTCGAAAACTTGCAGACACAGCGGAATTGCATTATCTTCTTCAGGGGAAGATATTGTAGAATTGCCTTCATTATCATATACTGATGACCAATGGGTGACGAAATGTTTCCTGAGCGAGGTATTTTCTTGTCCACACCTAATGAAACAAAAGGAAAACAGTTTGATCGGATTCAAAAGTTCTTTTCCCGAGGTATTTTCTAAAACCTAGATTTATACTTTCAAGAACGCAATAATTATATGAAAAATGGAACAGAATCAGTTGTTACAACAAATGTTTTGATGTCAAAGATTGTCAAATTTAGATTTCAAGAAACTAGAAAAAGGAAGAAGGTGAAGAAAAAACAAAATCTAATTGAAGAAGACCATTACCTTGCATTGCACTGATCTCTGAACTATTGTAACTAGAGGAGGAGGAGGAGAAGAAAACCAAGAAAATTGATTTTTCTTGGTAACAGTGATGACAAATGGAGTTGCTAACTTGATTTCAACTTGACTGATTTGAATAGAAGAATTAGTAAACTGACTAAATAAAGAAACTTGTTTTAAGAATTGATGAAATTACAGCATAATTCAATGCGTTTTAATGGTGACGAAGAACACAGTTCTGCTGGTGATCAAGATTATAGCGGTTGTGAATGTTATGAGCGTGATTTTGTTGATGGGGGGCCCTTTCCTCTCAATGCCTTGCAGAATTTTGTTGGGCCCTTTATGTATTGGCTGGTCAATAACGTTTGACCGCGAGAAGCGAGCAGATTTGACTCTTTTTGCGATGTGTCCCTAGAGACATAAAACGCATATTTTACTCTCTTAAATTTTACCCACCGACCAGTGGATTTTGTTCCGACAACATCATAATTGTCACCTTTCTGATAAAGAAGGCGCGATTAGGGGATATCAAAACTAATCGGGAATAAAGGAAAATGACAAAACTGGATCCAAATATCCAATCAGGGTCACCCTTATCAAAATATTTTTTAAATTAACCACTAATCTGGTTTAGTGGTTAATTAAAATTAGTAAAAATTTTAAGTATTTGTTAAATGATTAGTGTGTATTTTTATTTGAATTTGGGTGAGTGAGGTGAGAGTAGAAGGAGGGAAAAAAATATTTGAGAGGGAACTTTTTATTGGGTGAAAATGAAGGATGATTGTGAAGAGAGAATTGTTGCTAAGAGGTTGAAAATTTGATTTTTTTTTTTTTTTTTTTTTAAATCCACCATTTTTGCAGATGAAAAAGCTCGGTGCCGGCATAGTATTCAACCAAAAAACCAAGTCGGCATTTGTTGGAAATTTTCATAAATTTTTGCCATTACGCAGAATTTTTTTCTTCGGGGTTTTCATCCAATCAGCGCCTAAGACAAGAAGTTGATTTTCGAGCATGTCGGTACTCTCTACCGGCATGGTATGATGCTTAAATTTCTGTGCCGCCACATGATGTAAAGTATCCAGAAACTTGTTGTTGTTTTTTTTTTCCACTTGAATACCAGCATTGATGGATTTCTATCGAGCATGCCGGCATTAAGTTCTCGCGTTGAATGTTAGTTACCAAGCATGCCTGGCCCCGGCATGTTCTTTATCAATTCGGCATGGTCTTCATCACTTCCGGCGATGTAATTTTTTTTATTTTCGGCATGGTATTCATCACTACCGGCATGGTCTTCATCACTTCCGGCATGGTCTTCATCTATACCGGCATGGTCTTCATCACTTCTGGCATGGTATTCATCACTTCCGGCATGATCTTCATCATTTCCGACATGGTCTTCATCACTTCCGGCATGGTCTTCATTATTTCCGACATGGTCTTCATCACTTCCAGCATGGTCTTCATCACTTCCGAATGTTAAAAAAATCGTTCTCAAAGTGAGGAGCCGACAGAGAAGGAGAAGAGAATTTGAAAGGGAGTGGGGAAAATCTAGAATTTGAAAGGGAGTGGGGGAATATTTAGGTTTCAAAACCCTAACCCTAAAATAAATTAATAAGAGGTGAATATAGAAATGGGGGATATGTTTTTGTTTTTTGATTTTAAGTTTTTTTATTTTTACTTTGAGGGAAGGATGTTTTAGTATTTTCGTCCCAAAAAACACCCCTTAGCAGACACCTTTAGTTGGGGAAGTAATTCATATCCCCCAATTAGTTTTGATATCCCCCAATTGTGGGTTCCTAATAAACTAGAGTACCGATATATCATGGTAGAATGCAACATTGCTCAAGGCATCTCCAACTGGCAACGGTATTTGGGTTTTTATTAATTTGTATTATTTTAATTTCAGAAAATGAAAGAGGGTCTCAAAGGGCTTTTTATCAGTAAAAACGTGATATTTTTTTTATTTTTTTCATTTGTATTTAAAAACACTGTAAATTAAAATTTTATTTCAGAAAAACATGATATTTTTAATTTTTCATTTTAATTTAAAAATACTTCAAATTAGAAATTAAAAGTATCACCTTTTCGAAATGGGAAGAGCATGTGATTGGATTCTTGATACTCTTAACAAAAATATTTTAGCCAACTGTTGTTGGATAGTTGGTAATGTGAATTTGGATGAGAATATCTTTTAGCCAACTGTTGTTGGATAGTTGGTAATGTGAATTTGGATGAGAATATCTATTCCAAGAAACTATAAATCGCCCACGATGGTCTTGTTTTTTACTTCAAATTTTGGTGAGCCATATCAATGAAATTTGTATTCATATTACTTGAATTAAAGGTGTATAACAATTGTTTTACTGATAATTTGATGTTCATTAATCGTCAACCTCCCATCAAAATACAGGCAGGTCAGATCGGTCAACACATATATTTGAATAAAACCATATATTCTTCCACCTAAAATAATCGGGAAAGCCCATGACGAGCTATTAGGCGCCTTGTAGTAGGTCACGTGCCACCGGGTAATTTGTACAACTTACCTTCAGGCTGGATACATATCTAAATTCCATTGAAGATGCTTTTAAGATGATTTACTTTTTTCGTTAATTGACAGAACCGAACATAATTATTTTCCAAATTTAGAAGGATATTTTTAAAACTCATCTTACGTGGTGTTTTTAATGTATCCCTCTACTTGAGACGGAATTTATAAGTATGTTATTTGATTGATGAATTAGTTTTATTCTCTCATAATTTTAGTTATAAAAGTTCTACATTGAACCTTACCTCCTCTGGAAAGTCAGAACATTGGGAACATAATACCTCTCTTTTTACCGCATCTTCCTTACCTTACTATGCCATTAGGTTCTTAGGTAGAGTAGTTGATTCAAGCAAGGTAGGACATCAATTTTTAGAAGTGGTCCAGAGGGTTCCAAATTTAGACTTCCGTGTTTAACAATTACATGATTGACATATTGCTACATAATTCACCGCTTTTTGCAAAAAAAAAAAAAAATGTTCAAAACTATGTCTAAAAAGACAAGGATGCATATCGGTGTGCATACTCCAAAAAATTCGTGTACTTTTATCTATGTCTAAAAAGACCTAGTATGCATACTCCAAACCGTTTGTGTATTTTTTACTCTCATAAAAAAGTTCGAAAACATTCCTTAAAGCGACCAGTATGCATACCCTAAAAACAATTCGTATATCTTTTTATTAGGTATTTTCCAACGATCAATTTGGACAAAAATAGTTTTCGCTAACTAAAATCGCTAAAGATTTATTAACATACATTTCTTGAATTATATTTCGCGATTGATATGGAACAACTTGAACTAGATTTTTTTTTTATCTCATACGAATGAGTCTCATAAAAGAAATTTGAGTAAATAGGATAAGTCAGTCTTCACATGTCTTCGTTGATGAAATTCTCCCAAATGTCGTTGTTTGTCTTCCAGTCTTCAATCTCTGAGAGTATTCAGTGATATCTATTAATACTCAACTACCGTGCTGTATTTCTAGTCCGAGACTTGACTTTAGTAGACTATAAATTAAGATATAGTTTTGTGCAAATAACATTGACATAGCCACCTTAATTTTAAATTAACAATTGCTTGATTCTAAGCAACCTGACCTTGTTCATCATTATAAATAGGTGAATCTTCGCAACTAAATTTCTCAATCATGTCAAACTGTGTCGTAGTTACATAGACTAGAGTCGTCCTCTAGAACCCTATAATTCATTGTGAAACTACTATGAGACGACTTTGAAGGATTCACTTAGGATTCACGAATCCCGGTCAACTATATTCTACCTGATAGTTCTTGTATCCGGAAACTTGTCTTGATAATCTAGTTCTTGTCTATTTTATGGTTCGTCTCTTCTGTTATACGACCATCCAAGAAGTATAAATTAAGGAATAAGATTTATAGAAATTACAAATTACTCTTCGTACAAGACTTTGTAATTCCAAAACATAGATTTCTAAACTCGGTGTAGATTGTTCTCGTGAGATAGAATCAATTAAACATCTCTATAAACTTTTAAAGAGAGTAGCTTATCCTAAATGTTGAGGTTTTCTAGACATCTTATTTTCTATGAAGATCTCTCTCTCGCACACAAATTTGTATTACCTTTATGGAAACATATATGAAAGAAGTCAACTTTCTGTTAGAGGAAAGAAAGTTAAAAGTCTTTACTTCGGATAAAGTAATTCCTAGGCGCGTAAAGGCTGTATCTATGGGAATGAAGTGCATATGGTATTGTGAGATGAAAGATACATAAGGAGTGCAAACAAAGTTGAATTTCTCGTAGGATTTATTCCGTCTTAACTACATTCTAGTCTGAAGTATGATAGTAGACTCGTATTTGTAGGTGTTTAATACAAATCAATGTTCAAGTTAGACTGCATCTCGGGGGGTTTCAGCATATTGTATTATTTTTCTCATTAACATAATTTTTGGCGTCTAATTTTATTTCTTTTCTGCAATATATTCTTTTATGTTTACGATTTAAATATCACAAGTAATACGTCAATCAACCTAGATAGTTATTCTAACTCGGATTGTCCAGATCTTACAAGACTTGTTCTTGTTAAGTTTGTACCTTGAAATACAGAATGAAAGAATCGTTCTTGTTGGATTCCTATTTTTACAACTCGGATACATACTAGGTTGACCTTTGTATACATTCAGTTACACAAATTTTTTCTTTGGATAAATACTTATTGATTATATATGTTCACAAATGGAAAAGTTTGTGGTATGTTAGATGAAAAGGCGGGGGAACAAAGACCACACCCAACATTTCGTTCTGCAATATGTATGTGCTAACTCCAATATAATTCCAATAGAATCAACTAGACAGACAGACTCAATCAAGGAAAATATATCCCAGAGTTATATCTCAAGTTCTCAATACAATCTGCAATCGAACATATAGAAATCTGCGAGCCTGATTGACATGAGAAATAACTTGAGCGGTACCAAAGACCAATGGTCAAGTGTCAATCAGTTTCAATCAACAAACAAAGGTTGGAATTACCAATTGATTGAACTACGCACAACCTGTGATATTTCAATTATATAAACAATTATAATGCGGAAAGAAATAAAACACCAGAAATTTTGTTAACGAGGTAACCACAAATGCAGAGAAATCCTGAGATGACCTAGTGCAGATTTGAACACCACACTGCGTTAATCCGCTACTGACTCTAGCCTACTATAACTTAACTTCAGACTGCAATATAGTTGATCTCTATCCAAGTCTCACACCGATTAAGGTACAGTAGCGTTCCTTACGCTTCTGAATCCCAGCAAGAATCTGCGTACCTGATTCCCTTAGCTGATCTCACCCACAACTAAGAGTTGCTACGACCCAAAGTCGAAGACTTTATAAACAAATCTGTCTCCCACCGAAAAGTCTATTCTGATAGATAAATCTGTCTCTCACAGAAATACCTACGAAGTTTTTTTTTTTTCGTCTTTTGATAAATCAAGGTGAACAGGAACCAGTTGAAATATCAATTACCTCAAAATAACTTAACTATATGGTAGTAGAATAATTTATTGTGAAATCACAAAGAATGAGACGAAGAGCTTTGTGATTACTTTTTATATCTTACCTATCTGAGATAAATCTCGAGCCAATCTTAGAGAAGATAGTAATCAATGCGATAGAACAAGTAAGATCAGAACACGCAACTACAGAGAAAATAGTTGGGCCTGGCTTCAAAATCCCAATGAATTCTTCAATTCGTTAACCTATAATGGTTTTAGGAAAAACCTAAGTTCGCAACTGGTATCACACAAAAGTGTGGGGATTAGGTTTTGCAGTTTCTAGAGTTCTCCCTTATATAGTCTTCAAATCAAGGTTTGATAGCTTAAAAATAAAGCAATCAATATTCACCGTTAGATAAAAACCTGATCGATTTAAGATTCAAGCTAAGTTTTCTTAAAACTAAAAAAATATCTCTCCACCGTTAGATGATCTTAACTTGTTACACACAAATGAAATATACCTTCATTTAGATATGGGTAAGCGTACCTAAATGTTTATATTGAGTTGGCTCAATAATAGTTAACCGAAGTTAGCCATATGAACACTTTTGTATTAACCGCATTCATCTGAAACTTCTAGATCAAATGATAATCAAATGAATCTAATTGTGTTACTCATAGAGTTTTTCAATTTTTTTATATTCTCATAGAAATATACAAGACACAATTGAAGCAAAATTGGATTTGATTCAAAATAATCAATTCATTAACATTTAGCCACGGTTTGCAAAGATTGCATTCCTTAATATATAAATGTATTTTTTCATGAGTATGAAATCATACTTAACCGATTTTAGAACTTAACCACCTAAGTTTGCAAACGGGTGCGCAAACTTAAGTTCCGGACTTTGGTATTGTCTGACAATTGGCGAATGGGTACGCATATTGTCATCCCAGACCTAACTCAGGTGACACCGTTCGCAAACGGGTATGCAAACTTGGTTCCAGGACTTTGAAACAGTTAATTAAAACCGTTCGCATACTGGTATGCAAACTTGGTTCCCGGACCTAAATCATACCACAATAGTTTGCATACTGGTATGCATACTGTGCTTTATCCAGCCAATAGTTAATTGTTTTAAACTCCCATTTCAATCATTGAAACATTCTTAGAAGACGACAATAGCTATCTCACAAAAAATATTATATTATAAGTAATTTTCAAGTGATCGAATGATCAATACGAAATATTCGGAGTCTAAATCAAATGACTGTCTCATACAAATCATGTAAGATATTTCAAGGCAATTTTCACATGATCATCTTTTGACTCATTATTTAGTTTCCGACAAATAAATTGTTTCCAACTAAACTCGTCAAGTATAATGATGGACGTAGATAAAGAAAAATGTTGTCCAACACATATTTCGAGAAAGATATAAGCGAGTTAAACTCCGCTATCGAATATTCAAATGTGTATAATGTAAAAGTCTATATATGTATATGACTTAGTATCAATATGAGATATAATAGAATAGACTTTTGAGTGATAGATAAGTTTTAGTCTCCACATACCTTTTGTTGATGAAGTTCCTTTAAGCTCTCCTCAGTAGATCTTCGTCTTCAATCGATGGACACCGTGAAGTCTAAAGCTTAACTACACATTCTATCCTAATCCGAGACATAGCTATAAGTAGACTAGAAATCAAGACTTATAGTTTTGATCACCTAAACTTGACAAACAAGCTTGAGATAGAAACGCTTGCGAGTTCGACCGAGCAGTGCCCTAAAATTAGATACCAGCCCGCTCCACTTGCGTAGCATATATTAGATCAAACTAAAAGTTAGAAATCTTCTACTGTTGAATCAAAACTCTTGATTTACGTACGCGGAAAATTAAAGGCTGACGAAGGAAACTATGAACTTCAACACAATGACATACGAAAAAAACCATCCTCCAATTAACTGGATGAAAGTTAAGATTAACAGTCCATTTGAAATATTTTTGAATAGCTCGTGTAATAATATGCCACCATTATGAAAGTTTATCACTTCAGGAACCATGCTTTAGGAGTCTGGATGACAGACGCAAGAGGTAGGAAATCTTTATTCTTATCCACCTGTTTTCACCTATCGTGCTGATGGATTCAGACACTGCTAGAATTTCTTCCATATGCTACCTCCATCACCAGACAAAATATGTATAAAAGACGATTTTGAATCCTTAGATAGTTCCATTTCGAAAATCTTCAAAAGAAAAGAAAACTATTAGAATTGGACAGAATTTCGGTCGGGAAGACAACTCGATTAAATCTTCTAGCCCATTTTTCATATGGTACTGAACAACCTTTAACTACTGGCAATATTGTCAACGACACCCACTTTATGGACTTTTCAAAAAATACGACCAAATTTGAATCACCTTAAATCTTTCCAGGACCTTGAGTTCTCTATTCTTTTTTGTCGACCAAAAACACTCAAAAGTTTTAGATAAGGTTTGAGGAGCTTGAACCATGTTCGAAAGTAGGGGAAAAGGGAATATATAAATGACTAAAGGGTAAAGAGGAGAATTTCCTCTACTTTGAAAAATATGACCAAAGCAAAGGAGGGAAGAAGAAAATTTCCATGGCCAAGGTGAGAATCGCCATAGGCATGGGCCAGGATACGAAATGGATAAAACCTTCTTAAGTTTTATCCATTTCGCAATATGATGTGGGTATCCAATGACATTTTGTTGACATTATCATTTTTCTTATGAAACTCAATCGACAATGAATTCAAAGGTCATTCCTTTTACGATGCGTTTTATAAAGATATATACTTTCCTATAAAAATGAGCGCATAATGAGATACGAAACCTCACCATGTGGAAGTTTTAATTTCAGTTATTATTCTTCGACGGTTGAAATTAAAATTGGTAGATGGTGGATTTATACATCTCTAAAAGCACTCATTTTTGGTAGGAGTGGAGATCTTTATAAGAAGAACATGTGATAAGAAATTTAACTTCAAATTCATTCTCGTTTGAGTTTCATAAGAAAAATAACGCTGAAATATCAACCAAATTTTATTCTAACCATGTCGTTAGATCTTTTCCCTAATATAATTTTTATTAAATCCATAATTTTAATCGAAGTTCAATTTATTTCAATTTTTATTTTCGGTAATACATTGCAAGTATACTTTTGAAGGGTAAAGACACTTATATTATGAGTATTTTTTCATATGTCACTTTCATCGAGTTTTTGATTTTTATCCCTACACACAATTTTATTCCTGTACTCGTTTGTTCCCACTTTATAATAATAGTATGATATATGCCGGAGGTATTAGTTGATGATTACGATACACGCATTCTCTGCCAATTAAAAGACTTAAAAGGCTAGACAAGCAAACCTCCCACGTTGAACGGTGATGTATCCCTGACTTCCTATTGGCCGAGATAAGGCTTTTCTGGGTTTTATGAAACGAGAATCACTACAAAAACAAGTCCCATTAGTGAGGGTCCATAAACCGTCACAAACAGAAAAAAACCGTCACAAAAAGTACAAAAACCGTCACAAATGAACCGTCGCAAATAAACATTTGTGACGGGCTAACCGACCGTCATGACTAGTAGCGTCACAAATGTTATTTGTGACGTTTTTTTCTTTTGTGACGGTTGGTCATCCCTCACTAATAAATTCTCTATTTGTGACGGTTATTTGTCCCTCACCAATTATACGACCACCACCGGCTAAATTTTTTCCGGTAACGGCTGCCAAGTCCGTTTTCGCATTTGTGACGGTTTACGAACCCTCATTAATATTTTCCGGCCGTCATCCGTTAACGTTAAACGGTCACCGGAGTTGGATTTTAGAGACAGATTTCTTATAACATAAATCTTAGATAAAAACTTGCATACATATATAACAATGTTTTAGAAAGTTCTCCATTGAACTTATATTCATATACAATAAAGTTTTACAGAGCTTTGAAACTTACATAAATATGCAAGTATATTTTACTGATCTAAAAACATCAGAATTTAGTACGCATGTGTAAAGTTTGGGACAAACTAGGAACACAACTGATGGCATGAAAACAAAAAAAAGACATTATCTCATTCCCTTATATTAAAAAAAAAACGAGCACCTGTATATTAGTCACCCATCCATTTGCACCAACATCTTCGGAGATTTGGTTGATTTCATATGAAAAACTCTAAAAGACCTTCCCGAAGCCGCACCTAAAACAAGAAAACATAAAGCCTAAGGATTAAAATCGGTTATTCATCGGGCACATATAAACAAGAAGGGATATGAAGGTCCTTCAAAACATAAACTCAAAGGTTTCACTACTAAAGTCGACAACTAGCGTAACATGTATACCTTAAAATTTAAAATAGCAAATTTGGGGCAACTTCAGTGGCTCACCTCAGGGGGATGGCAACTATGCACTTTCACTTCAAAGATTGGTCAAAATTCCTGTCAAATACGGGATTAATAGACTCATTACTAAGAAAATTTTGATAAACAACCAAATAGACATGTAATGGAAACTACATATGAAAATTTTGATATAATGGAAGCACTCTTGGATCCATTGGTTCTTCATGTGTTCAAGTAAAAAGAACATATAATGGAGGATGACAGGATTGCATAAACAGACTTTAATATGGCATTCACTTTATTAAAAGCAAAAAAGAAAAATCAATCAAAGGTCCGCACCTTACCGGTTGTTTGCTTAGTTGAGCTAATTTAGATTTCAAATCCTTGTCACTGTTATCACTGTCTAGCTGATAAACACAAATGTCAAGGTCTGCATCTTAATGATTTGTTCACTTTGTTGAGCTAGGAACTCTATAATTGGCAGACTCTGATGTTTAGTATAAAGGATGCGATATTTGAAATCGCTCGACAACTGCGAATCACCAAGATACATGAAACCTTTTCTCTTACTTGTTTGAATGATCATTATTGAATCATTATTTTTCGGTGATTAAAACTGCCAAGATACATGAAGAAAAGTATATAAATGATAAATTACTACCTCACTGATTATTGGCTTCACAAAGTCATCAGACATGACATCAAAATGGTTAGATTAAAACCAAACCCAAATAGTTGATTTTCAGTTTGGGGGAATATTGTTGGGATTGGATTGCTTTCGAAAGATCCAAAATATACTTCACTCATATGCCTCCAACTCCTGGTGCACTCCTATAATTCATAGACAAATTTTTTTGACAGTTAGCAAGAGTAGACAAAATAGTCTTTACATAATTGTGGGTTCACAGAACTCCAAATCACAAAAAATATTAATGTGTAAGCTCTAAGCTGGTCTGTAGAAGAAAAATTGGAACGCGAAATTCGGGGATATAAAAAGGAATTGGAGGATATTGATTACTTCTCCCAACCCATGGTGTGTGTTAAGGGGTGATTTTTGGGTATGAAAATACTAAAATACCCTTTGGTTCATTAAAAAACATTATGAAATGACCATACCACCATTTCTACTAAAACAATAAAATCAAAAACCAAATTCATATATCCCCATTTCTATTTCAGTACCGGCACTGTTAGGGTTAGGTTTTGAAAAAAAAAATTCATCGTTCTTCATCCATTAATCGTCGATTCAAAAATTTCTTCGTCGATTAACCTAC
The DNA here is from genome assembly GCA_023531295.1 of Papaver armeniacum. Lineage (NCBI taxonomy): Eukaryota > Viridiplantae > Streptophyta > Magnoliopsida > Ranunculales > Papaveraceae > Papaver > Papaver armeniacum. Next base: position 30,863 of record JAJJWW010007441.1, read on the forward strand.
CCGAATCATAAACAATGCCTCCATGAAAGAAATAAAATGCCCAATCGAACTCAAAATCGAGTGCTCAACAAAAACAGGAACAAAGAATTGCTAAGATTGCTCAAGAGCAAGAAGATGAAGAAGAAACGTTCTCGCGATCAACTACTCGTAAATATGGCTTCGTGAGAAGGTAAGTGATTTTAAACTATTTTATAGGTGTTTAAATCGATTTATAGCAATGGGTTTAGGTTAGAATCGCGAACCCTAAATCAAACAGTTGAGTTTTATAGAGTACCGGCACTGAAATTTGTATGAACACAATGCCGGTTTTGTGTTCCGGCATTCAATCTAGGATGAATACAGTATCGGTTTCCAACCCAGATTCACCAGAACCGAATGTTTCCTACAGAAGGCATTCAATGTAGGATGAATACAATGTTCGGTTTTTAGCAAGCGAGTCTTTGATAATAATTTGTGTATGTCGGTAGTAAACTTAAAAGATACTGAGGAGAGTTTTAGAATTTGTCACTAGTACTGGCATAGATTTTGGGTTGCATTGTATGCTTAGGTTTTGGTACCGGCATTCTTTTGTAAAAATTCAAGCATGCCATTAGTAAACTAAAAACATACAGAAAATTGTCACGAGATACCGTCATAGATTTTAGGTTGCATTATATGCAGGTACTAAAAACCTAAGATCATCGATAGTCAATGTTTTATAGCGAACATTGTCTTGGCGTGGTTTTATTTTAAGGTAGTCAATGCCGGTACTAAACCGAAGGTGAGCTGTATTATATTCATTGCTTTGCGTGTTCTTACGATATAGGTCAAAAGCCAATGAAGCTTACAAAAGAAAAACTAAAGATGCTGTCACTAAGAGAAGAAGGAAGGACGGTCTTGATACTCCTCAGTATCTGCCTCCTCGAGGGAAAGATGAAGGTCGTAAGATGCGTTTGGGGGCTGGTACAAGAAGGATAACTTGGGAGAGTGGTGGTGACCGTAGTCGACTTGCAAACCGTGTGAGCACGATGATCAAGATGAGCAAGATGAAGAGGAAAGTCAATTAGCAAGCCAACGCCGAAGTTGGTGGGACAAGTTAACAACCAACACAAGGCAATGACAAGAAGGGAAAGCGTCAAAGTGAAAGTTAAAGGTTCCCACCTTCGTCATATTAATGACATGATACCTGACCTTGAACGTGGTAGAATTTGGGGTGAAGCTCCGGAACCAAAAACACTATTTGGATACAAGCACTCATGGGCTCGTACTATCTATCAAACCTATGTAAGCATTTTCTATCTTGTACATATGTATTGTTGTGTATTTATGTAAAATCTCTTAATTGTATTGTCTCTCCTAATCGTAAAATACTTAGATAAGGGGTGACCCCAAATTGATATCCTGGATCCGATTTTTTGTCCTTTTTCTTATATCCCCAATTCCTTTTTATATCCCCTAATTTCGCGTTCAAAAATTGTGCTTTATTTCAAGATATAAGGTGTTCCACCATCTCAAAAGAGACTATTCCTTGATACTACAAATCACAACTTACACCACATCCACTCATGCATACTACTGCAAACCTAGGCCTCCATCATCTCTAGTACCAGCTTTGTATAAACTACAAAAAGTAACCACCATCACTATCTTCCACACCTTCACTGAGACAAGCCACCCAAATTGCAAACTTTAGAGCGTGAGTTAGATTAGAGCGTCTCATCGTCAGCTGGTTAAACCATTTCTCGAGCTAATATCAGAATCATATGGAAAACAAACACGAAAGTCAGTAATGTAATTTATTCAAAGAAGCATAAGACTCTTGTATGAAAATATTTTAGTAAATGAAGAAGTAACAAGCCGAGGAAAATCACCTGTTATACATCAATTATGGCATGATTCCTTTGTTTTCTATGCAACGAGGGCACATCTATTTATGGTTTTCTCTCACTTCTTCGATTTCTGGCAACATACAGTTTGACAAAGCTACATCAATTAGTAAACTGACTTAGTAAAATGAACAAACACCTTATGCTCACAACAACACATACTGAACGAATGATAAAGAAGAAGCGTATATATGTTGTTTTCCAAATAAAAAAATTTAACCCATCAAACACCATGGGATTTAACTTCATAACCTCTACTTGCAGCCTACAAATGAGAGAACATTAGTATCCAAAAGGAGTAGATCTATTACCTAGAACTACTGCCCTTAAGTTGATGAACATGGGCAACAATCTTTTTGAAATATGCACATCGTTGACTCCTGAAACCAAATAAGCCCCTAATCAAAATTAAAGGAAGACAAACCAAACCTGAGAGAAGAAATCAAAGATACTTACAAAGTCAGTGGCTAATTCATTGAAGTTTCTCAAAATCCTCAAAGAAAGGAGAAACAACTTCAAACACAATATCTGGTTTACTCATCTTGTAGTCATTGAACAGAGTAAATTGATCATCCGTAAATCCCTAAAACAACAACACCAACCCCATAATTAAAACCCTAGACACAAAATCAAATAAACAAAAACGAAAAATATACAAGCCCATCTTTAAAAACTAACTTCATGAAATATAGTATCGACTTAATCAATTAGTCTTCTTTGCATAATGACCCACATCCAATCTTTTCTCTGTGCCACTCGCATCTATTTCTCCGTAGAACTAAAATACTAATATTTGGGTATTATACAACAAAATCTAAACCCTAAAAAAGAATACCTAAATCTAACAAACAAAGTTGAGCAAACCGAATCGATTTATAGATTATGAACAAACCCTAAAATCCTAATACTTGAATCAAAATCCTAACACGAGATGATAAACAAACCCTGAAATCCTAAATCGCCTTATAAAGAAAATTAAACCAAACTGAAATCGACTTATCGAGATGAGACGAGAGAAGGTAACGAGAGAAGAGAAGAGGCGAGAGCAAACCTAGCGATTCTTGGTGCGGAGAAAAAATTGAAAGCGAAAAGAAAAGAAACGATTACTGGATCAGAGATTTTTAGAAGATAAGGGATAAGGCTCAGGAAAAATAGAATAAAAGGAGATTTTTTTTGTTTTTTTTTATTTTATTTTAGTAAGAATTTAACAATTTTCGATGTACGACTCTTGCCTCGGATTTTTTTTTAACATTGTCGGAAACACGAAACCGACAAAAGCAATCTACTCCTTTGACTAAACCTACTATCTCCTACGGTTGGTCAAAAACCCTCGGGAAAAGTCACTATTTATGACGCCCCTACAAAAAAACAAACCTCACTAATAGGACCTGTTTTAGTAGTGAATTTTGGTGAGGGCGGTTAGTAACATATGATTGGTTTAAAAATATAAACTCAAAAGGAATTAACTTACCGTGTTTGAAATTTTAAGTCCAAATTCTATTTGGAAATCTAGTACCTACCATATTATGACTCATTTTTCAAAAATAATGCTAAAAGGAAGAAAAAATAAACACTCATAATTCACACCTTTTGGGAACATAAAAGGAAAAATAAATAAACTGCACATATTTTCTCTCCACCTATTTAATTCATGGAGGCTTCACACTGCCACACCAAATCAAAAATGCATCGCCACGCACACCAAATCAAAAATATGGTTAGATGAAGAAAATGTTTGGTGATAAGGGCACAAATCTAGTGGCAACTTGGAACGTGTTTATATTTAAAACTTTATTATAATAATGTATTTTAGGTTGTATTCCCCGGTATCCTTTTGCCCTTATTTTAATTTACAATACTGTGAAAGGATAATAATCTCACTTCGCTAAATTCCGCATAATTAACTTAAATATAACATGAAACCGCTGATCCAATCATTTCCAGTTGGTTTTGAGTTGGATACCCGTAGACTTTAACATGGTAGCCAGATTTAAATCTGTACGTGGGGTGTATTGTGACCGAATGTCACCTGCACACTTGGGGCCACACGTACATTGTATGATCTGTACGTGGGATGTATCGTGACTGAACGTCATCTGCACACCCGTGACCACACGACGTAGGTTTACATGTTAGGCCGAATGGCTGGCCTTACACGTGAGGGGCGTGAAAGGACAATAACCCCATATCGCTAGATTTCGCATGACTAACTTAAATATAATGGGCAAAGGCCGAGTTGGATACTTTAACAAAAATAGTTACGATTTTGCCTGTAATTTTTCACCTTTGCACTGGTTAAGAACTATAGAATAGGAACTCGAGAGGATTTTTCACTGGCAGCAATTTTTTTCCTTCAAAACTCTAATTACTTTGGTCTTACGATTCAAGTTGGGTTTTCAAGAGGATGGGGATGTGGGACACCGATTAGGATTCTAGTTGTGTTAGGACTAGTTTCCTTATTTGCTAATGAGTTACGAGTCTTATGACTCTATTTTTCTGTTCTCTATAAATATATAGTTTGTTGTGGAATTTTATCAACCAAGACTGTTAAGTGACCGTATAATTTTCCATTCAAAGAATTTAGGTGGTTGATTTTGGTGTCGTATTCTACTAATCTGAGCCGTGAATCAGATTCAAATGAGTCAAAGAATTTAGGTGGTTCAAGGGTGTGCACCGCTATAAACAGTATATATGTGTGTGAAGGTAAACATTACTTTTCCAAGGGGAGAGATAAATAGATCGCCGTACAACTCCATAACAATGGAGAATCTCCATGAGGAGTTAGTAATCGAAATACTGTGTCGATTACCTGTCGATTCGATTTTACAGTGCATGCAGGTATGCATGGCTTGGCGGACTCTGGTACGTAATACTAACTTTGGCAATAATCACTATCTTCACCAATTACGAGTACTACTTCAGGAGCAACAACTTGATGTGGATCATCATAATACCAAAAGCATCGTTAGTCTAGGTCAGCTTTTTTTGATTGAGAAAGGAAACTTCAGATTCCAGTATTTCGACGAAACATATGATTATGAGAACAATAATATTGGTCATGACCATCTTCAGCCGTTTGACCGCTTTTACAAGAAACTTCTTACCACTTTTAGTGATTCAAGGGTTGAAGATAACAATGATTACTATTACTTCCTCTATCCAATTGGTTCGTGCAACGGTTTGGTTTGTTTTTGTTTCATGTACGATCGTCGGGAATTCAGGGACGTGCCCTTCTCTTTGTTGACGTATCCTATGTTTGTCTGTAATCCTGTTACCGGAGAATACGTTAATCTTCCAAGATGCGGTGCAAAGGAGAAAGATTTTCCCATTGGCATTACAAGTGGAATTGGTTATGATTATTCTAACAATGTGTATAAGGTAGTGGTCACAATACACAACATGCTGGAATTAGAATTAAGGCCTAATCGTCTACAGGTGTACACTCTTGGCGACGTCAATGGTTGGAGGAATATTGGAATTCCATACAATATATCAAGAGAGTGTATCTATATAGACGGATCATTGTTTTGGCTCCACCGTGATAGGTGCAATATCGTGGCCTTTGATTTGACAGATGAAGTTTTTGAACTGCTCCCGAAACCACCTTTTTACAACCCTAATGACACCTACTATTATAAGAAGCTGCACGTATTGAAGAATCGGTTGTGTGTTGTTGTTAGGCGTTACCCGAACTTGGAGATTTGGTTAGTAAAAAAGAAGAAAAAGAAGTTGCAGCTCAACAACAGTGGTATCAGTGAGAGCACAGGTTGTTGGAGTTGGATCAAGGAGTTATCTCTGTCACGGGAAGGGCCATTCATCATGTCCTCGGATTTACAACCAGTCACTGTTTTAAAAGATGGTCAAGTCTTGCTTTGGGATTACGAAAAAAGGGCGTTATTTCTTTACGATCCGAAAACTACAACTACCAAAAAGATTGTCGATAATGAATGGGACTATGTTCGTTCACTTCCTCACATGAACAGCTTCGTTTCATTAAAAGCTATGGGAATGAATTCAAAGTGGATTTAGAAGACGTGATAGCGCGAATACAAAGCTAAACCAAGCTAAGAACGGAATTCCTTATAAATAATTTTGTTCAACATGGCAAAGTTTTTCGCATTATTTAGTAGCTTGGTGTCTTTGCAGTAGAGGTACATATATTATGTCTATATGTTGATGCCAAAACTGGTAGAAGAACAGAAAAACCATACAAACAAAAGAAGCAAAACTGCAAAAGAAAGACTGAACATCTAGGAGAAATGCAGTTAAGAATTTTAGAAGATGTCCATTAATCCTCCTGGACATTGTTTGTAAGGATTTTGATGCGGCCTTGAACCAAAAGGAGAAACAAGCCAAACCGGCCGGGCAAAGGCTCTCTAGAGACAAGAAAGTATTGAAAGCTCTGAACTTCTCTTATTATTGATAGCAAAACAAAGATGGCTATATATAGCCTTACAAGAACGGAAAAACAGGATCATAACTCACCACTACTGACTTCGTAGTTCGGCTACATGACTCAACGTGTAAACAAAACAATCAACCGAAATCCTATTCTAAGGGACATGTTGCTAAGAACTTGCCAATCCCACTAGCTTATTTGACCCGACTCAACCAACTACTACCACATATCCTCCCTTAAACCGAAACCTGCAGGTCGCCTTTAAACCGATCTAAACACATTCCCATTAAGCCTCTAAGCCTTACAAAAGTATTTAGCTTCAATGGCTTAGTCATAATATCAAAGAATCTGATCTTGACTGGGACAATGAGATAGTCTCGATAACTCCCTCCTTTGTAAGATCTCGAAGAAAATGAAATCGATGTCGATATGCTTGCTACGACCATGCAAAACGGATTCCTTGAAAGAGCAATGCTTGAAATGTTATCACGAGAGAATGGTTGTGCACTCACCACTTTGTGACTGATGTAGATACCTGAATCTGCGAACCATATTGCTCGAGTTGCGGTTGACGCGGAATGAACAAATTGACCTCGTAGTTGGATGAGTGACAATGGCTTGCTTCTTTGATAGCCAAGACACAACACTGTAACCAAGAAGAAAAGCATATCTCGATGTGCTTTTACGATCATCTAAATCACCTCCATAGTCATTTGTCTGTGTAGCTCTCGAGTATTATATCTCCTCCCTTTCTATATAAAAATCCCATAATCAGTTGTTCCCTTGAGATATCGTAATACCCTCTTTGCTGCACCATGATGAAATTCAGTAGCAGAATCCATGTATCGAGTAAGCTGACTAACAACAAACATAATGTCTGGCCTTGTTGCTGTCAGATACATAAGACTCCCAATTAGCTGCTTATATTTGCCACTGTCTACCTTAACTCCACTTTCATCCTTAGTAAGTCGACAACCAGAACAATTGGATTATGAACTGATTGCAAGTACTCATTCCAAACTTTTCAAGATCTCTTGATATATTTTTTCCGACATATGAAGATTCCATCTTTACTCGTGCATCACTTCTATCCCAAGAAAATATCTCATCTTTCCTAGGTCGGTCATATCAAATTCTTCCATCATGGAGCTCTTGAATATGTTAAACATTGTTTCATCATTACCGGTAAATATGAGATCGTCAACGTATATACACACAACGAGAAGTTTACCTTTATCTCCCACCTTGATAAAGAGTGTATGTTCATATGGACATCTCTCAAACTCCCTCTCAGTGAAATAAGACTCTATGCGACCGTACCAAGCTCGTGGAGCTTGTTTGAGTCCATACAGAGCCTTCTTTAGCTTGTAAACTTTATCTTCTTCTCCATGCCTTTGTATAGCCAGTGGTTGAGCCACAAAGACCTCTTCATTCGGCTCACCATGAAGAAAAGCCGACTTAACATCCGGTGATATACATTCCACATACGTGCAGCAAGAGCAATCACCATTCGAATTGTCTCCAATCGAGCCACAGGTGCAAATACTTCAGTGTAATCAACTCCATGCTCTTGAGTGTAACCTTTAGCTACCAATCGAGCTTTAAGCTTCTCTACTTCACCTTGTTCATTTAACTTAGTCTTGTAAACCCACTTTACTCCCACCTTCTTAGCACCAACAGGTAAAGTGGTTAACTCCCAAGTATTGTTCTTTTCGATAGCAAACAATCTTAATTTATTGCAGCTCTCCATGGCGCACTCTTTACAAAGATCTTCAAAGTACATAGGATCATTGAGGTTGCCATCATGGCAAAGAACACCGCATCATCTTGCCCGTATGTCGAAAGACCTTCTCCACATTTGGTATAATCTCCCATCCACACTTTGGTTGTCTCCTTTCTCTTCTTTGAACAATTGGTGAAGAAGATGGCTCTGGGTACTTGAAGCATGGCTTGCTTTGGTGTAGCAACATCACCTTGATCATTCTATCGCATCATTTTGATCTTCATCTTCCAGACTTGCTCATTTGCTTGTGTGGTATGACCTCACTAGTTGGTGTGGTCGAGTCTTCATCTTCCCATTCTAGATCAACAAGTACTGACTTTTCTTGTTCCTTATCCCATTGCCGACTCTCATCTTCTTCAAACACTACATCACGATTGACTATAACCTTTTGAGACACAAGGTTCATACAATCGATATGCTTTGGATTCTTCACTAACTCCAAGTAATATGCATTTAATGCTCTTATCATCCATTTGATGCGTTTCTTGTCGGGAACATGAGCATGAAAGATGACCAAATACTCGAAAATGTTGAACTCGATGGCTTAATTCCATTCCAAGCTTCTTCAGAGTTTTATCTCTTACAAGACGAGTTGGACTTACATTCCGCACATGAATTGCCCAATTCATCACATACGCCCAAAAAGTCTTTGGAATGTGCTTCTCTACAAGTAGTGCGAACCATATTCATGATTGTTCGGTTCTTCCTCTCGCAACTCCATTCTTTGTGGAGTGTAAGATCCGTTAATCGCTCTGTATGCCATTGTTCTTGCGAATGTATTAAACTCGCTTAGAGTGAATTTCCCACCACGATCAAGTACGAAGAACTTTGATTTGCATTCCTCTCTTTTTCAACACGACTCTTAAATGTCTTAAAAATGTCAAAAGCTTCGATTTTTGCACAAGAAAGTATATCCAAGTCTTACGGCTGAAATCATCAATAAAGGTGATAATATACCTCTTCCCACCGTTGGATATAGGCTTGATGGGTCCACAAATGTCAAGCATGTACGAGTTGAAGCACTTGTGTTGCTCTCCAAGTGGTTTCTTTGGGAAAGGAAAGTCTATGTTGCTTGCCAAGAAGACAAACTTCAAAAACTTTTGACATATCTCCAAGTGTAGGTAAGCCATTCACCATTTGCTTTTCTTGAAGAAGTCTCAAGCCTTTAAGGTTCAGATGCCCATATCGGCGATGCCACAGTTGAGCCACATCCTCGGCAATAGAAGCACATTTCCTCCTTCCTTTTTATAGTTGCGAAACCGCCTTGAACATTCTATTAGAAGACATGACAATTTAAAGCAACTAATCCCCTTGAGGCATGATATAATGTGCACTTTCCACGTTCTATAACAATCTTCAATCCCTTATCGCCTTAGTTGCCCAATGCTCCAGATTATTTGTTAAATACGGAACATAAAACACACTAGAGATAATCTGAGTAATACCATTTACCATCATTACAATATTACCTTTTCCCATTACCTTCACCTTTGAGTTATCACTAAGCTTTCTTTGTTTCTCTGAAGCTTTCATCAAGAGTTGAAAACATCTCCTTCTTACCACTCATGTGATTGCTGCATCCTGAGTCAAGGTACCACATACATACTCCATCTTGACTTGTCTTCCCTTCAATGCAGCAAAGGACATAAGCGGCATTTCTTCCTCTCATCTCTCGCATAATGCGCCTTCCCTTCGGCTTCTTTGGGCATTCGTATTGGAAGTGTCTCGATCGTGACAGTGAAAGCATTCGATTGTTGACTTGTCGTAATGTCCCATGCCATTGCCTCTACCTCGACCTCGAAAGCTACCACGTCCCCGCCTCTTGAAGACTCTCCATATGTAACTTTTAATGCCTCGCTCCTCATCAACATGTGTCATACACTTTCGCTCATGCACCAATAAGTTTGCTTTGTAACTCATCAATTGAAAGAGTACTTAGATCTTTGGACTCTTCAATTGAACAAACTACATAAGCAAAATTAGGGTCATCGATCTCAAAATCTTCTCAACAACATCTTCATCACTTACTTTACCCTTATCTTTGCCTCATCTTGTTGATAGGTGGTTAGAACACGCCCAAAATAGGAATTCCACAGACTCTCCTGTCTTCATCCCCAACACCTCGAAATCCCTTTTGAGAGCTCGCAGGTATGCACGTTGTACACGATCGGTCCCTTGATGTTTTTTCTTCATAGAATCCCGGATACTTTTAGTCGATCCAAGATCTAGAATAGTTTGAATCGATCGATCAATGGCCTGGAATAGATAATTCTTAGCCTTAAGATCTTTCAGTTTTGCATCATTATGCTCCTTCATTTGTGCTTCTGTAGATTTTGCATCAACAGTTGGAATCCCTGATTCAACTATGCTCCAATATTCCTTTGATCTTAGAAAATTCTCCATTAGCATTGACCAATGTTCATAAAATCCATCGAATTTTGGTATCGATGGTTGAACAAAGCTGCTTTCAGTTGCCATCTTCACTCAAAACAAAAAACACACTGCTATTTTCTTCCACACAATTCTTCACACACAACTCTTCACACTCTGAAAGAAGAAACTCACACTATTTATGACAAGCCAGCTCTAAATTGGCCCGGATACCAAATCTAGAGACAAGAAAGTATTGAAAGCTCCGAACTTCTCTTATTATTGATAAAAAAACAAAGATGGCTATATATAGCCTTACAAGAACGGAAAAACAGGATCATAACTCACCACTACCGACTTCGTGGTTACTGGCTACATGACTCAACGTAAACAAAACAATCAACCGAAATCCTATTCTACAGACATGTTGCTAAGAACTTGCCAATCCCACTAACTTATTTGATCGACTCAACCAACTACTACAATGTGCTCAATGCGCAATAAAACATTTTAATTTTTGGGAGCCATTTTATGTACAACCTAAAATTCCTTCCAAGGAAAAGAAAACTTGATGATTCTCCAGACACGGATCTTGCAATTCATCCTAAGCTTCTTTATTGAAAATTAATAACAATTTTGTCCACTCGTTAGGGTTTTTCTAATAAAGCGATTTTCAGTTGTTCACGTTTTCCAAAATGCTTTCAAACAAATTAATCGGTATTTGTCACTTGGGATGAATTGTATCTTTAAACCTCCCACTAGTGTATTATTGGCTTTTCTAATTCGCATAAAATTTAGTTACTTGGGCTTTTTATTGGGTGCCAAATTCCAACATTGTTCGGGTTGGGCTTGCAAATCATAAGGCTAGTGCAATCTTATGTCTCACACCCTTGCTTTACATTGGCTCTCGGCCTATCCTGCATATACTCATGATAAAGCCCTTTTCGAAAATGATTTGTGGCACCAGTTTTTTTTTTTTTTTTTTTTTGCACCCGATGCACCCATCCTTAGGTGGCATATCCACGTGAACACGTTTCTCTCGCATCCCTTTTTTTTAGATGTTCTCTGAGTTTTCTCCATCGCTTTTATAAGTTCTATAATGGAAGATTAGGGCGGATGTTATGGGAAGTATTGAAAAAAATCATCACATAATCCAAAGAATGATATGACTTTGAAAAGTATTTGATAGGATTAGGTTATTATATAAGGGTAAGGCTAATGATTCAAAATTGAGATAAGAAAAATATGATCAACTTCGATTTCTTGATCAAACTTAAACTAAAAAGAAAATTTCGGGGTTTTGTCATTGTGGGTTTTGAATATATGGGTGAATATTTTACAACGTGAGTGAGAAAATGGGGTCTGTTTTGATCATAGCTTCAAATTACTAATGATTATTTGAGATAGTAATAAGGTGGGTTCAAACAGGAGGAATTGTTTTTTCTTTTGAGATGTTGTGCCATTGAAGAATCAGAACTTAGAAATGGAAAGTTTCAAGCGACAAAAGTTGATTTTTATGTTTTGTTTATTTGTTTTGTTAATTTTCTTTCATCGTAATCTTCTAATTTGGTTTCCACCATCCCGATGTTAACCGACTCTTCTCTTTGAAAGAAAAAAATCGGATCTCGCATCTCGTTGTTTAGAGAAACTAAAATTAAAAGATAGAGAAAAAAGATCAACCAATTTGGCTGCTTAGGTGGATGCCACCTAAGAGTGGGTGCATTGGGTGCATGATTTGGGTTCCACAAATCATTTTGAAAATCTTTCCTAAAACAGAGTATACATTCAAGAGCATTGTTACGATTTTGCACCTACTACGAATTAATGGATGCTTGCTTTGCCCAAAAAAAAAGCTAATATAACTTTCAACATTGGGGTACTAGGTTATTGCGGATGAACTCTTATAATTTGCAGCAAATTTTCCATGATTTTTTGAAGTACCGGATGGGAGTGAAGAAAGAGGAAATGCAAGATCGACACATTAAAACTTGGAACTTGGAATAAAATTCCAAATGACCGACTAGGTGAGAGAGTGTCAGTAAATCGGTGATTGATTCGCTTATTTGTTACTTTGATCTCGCTTAGTTTTCCTCGGGTCATTTCTTCATTGGTCCGGTGAATCTTCTTACAAATATCATCAAATGATTGGTGCTTATCACTTTTATGTCCATTTATTAAAAAATTATGAATTACGAGTTTGAGATTTTAGATCCAGTTCTAATTTTAAGATGGATCCAATTTCAATCTCATAAAATTTTCTTCTTGATAATTTATGCGATCAAGGTGTAGATCCATGGAAATTTTCCTTTATTGTAGCTTAGATTATTTGAAACTAAAGATTGTCGATGCTATCGTTATTTTGAGGAATCAATGGAAACTAGAGGGGAGTTGTCAGTTAATCCCTCTTAGGAGATTTTTTCACTATCAAGTTAGATAATCAAGTTGATAAAATTATATTAAAACCGGGTTCATGGTTTTTCACTAATCAATGGTGAGGAAGCGGATGCTAAATTTTAAATCCCGAAAAAAAAAAAAAATCTCAATGACTTTGGTATGGGTGTGATTTTTGGTTTGAGCTTGGAATTTTAGAAGGAGAAAATCTTATTTTGCGGTTTGTGAAGGGTGAGATAAACCTATTAAGGTTGATAAAGCTACACTAAAATGTGAGTATGGTTGTTATGCTAGTGTTTTAGTGGAGGTTGATTTTGAAAAGCAAATCCATGATAAAATTTAGATTAAATCAAAGTTTGGTGGATTTTTTTTTCAGGTAAACATATCAAAGTGTCCTCAATTTTGTAGTAAGTGTAAGATTATAGGTCATTTGACTGCTGAATGCAAAGCAAAAAAGAACTCTCAGGTGAAAAATCCTATAATGAATCTTCTAATGTTGTTGAATAGAGGTATATGAGAGAAGAAACACCTCCTTTTATTGGAAGCTTCGATAAATCTATAGAAGATTTCTTGGTTGATACTATGTTGCCAGTTAATCAAATGGATAGTGAAGAGGGGTTACAAGTGCACCTCCTAGTAAATTCAGTCATTTGGTGAATTTAGAAGAAGGAGTAATTGTATCGATTTTGATGACAATGAGAAAAAGATGTACTTTAGAAGCGTAAAATTAATACGGATAGTAGAAGATAGTGTTCCATAAAAAGTGTGGTAAGGTTTAATGATGGTAGTTCGGGGTAAAGTTTCGGATGAGACAAGCCAGGTTACTTCATGGCTAAGGTGGTTGAAAGCGAGTAGTTGACTCCTGTGTTAGGGTAAGTAAATCAAATGCTCCCGCATGTAATTACAATTTTAGGAAAAATCAAGGAAAATGAGGTACTAAAAACCTCAAACTCAAACTATGAAGATAATTTTTTTGGAACGTAAGGGGCCTTAGGAGGATGAGGGCCCATGATAAGTTATTTTCTTTAGTTAATATTTAATCCTTCTTTAGTTTGGATTCTTCGAACAAAAAAGTGCTTTGTAATCCTTCTTTTTGCAATAAATTGAATTTACGAAGTATATTAAAGATGATAATTCATAATTCTACATCAACAAATAAGGGTAATATATGGTTGTTTTGGAATTCTTCTATTACTACTCCTTTTGTTGTTTCTATGTCTAGCCAAATGATTACAATGGATGTTGGTGGTAATTAGTGTATGGGGTTCATGCTCATGTTGGGATTTATTCAATGAAGATTTTTATGTTCTGAAATGAAGAAGATCGGGAACTTAAAAACCTTGTATTATTCTTGGTGATTTCAATACTATTGTTTACTTAAGAATAAAAAGTGGGTGGTAAGAAATCAAACCCGATAGAAGAGATATGTTAGATTTCACTAATTGTTTAGATACTTATGAACTGATTGAGGCACCTAAGGTTGGTGTTCAATTTTCTTGGTCTAATTGCCAACATGGGAGAAGAAGAATTCTTTGTAATCTTGTGAGTTATCTTCAATTTACAAATGACCGCAATTGTATGGGGGTTCGGGTTAGAAAGTGGGAGATACAAGAGTGTTTGACCATTCTCATATTTTGAGTGGTTGTGCAAATATCCCCAAGCTTAAAAATGCTCCACAAATATTTCAAAAATGTGGTTGTATCATTATTCGGCTTTATGCGGATTGTGGAAACTAGTTGGTACGAACACATAAATGGTGATCCCGCTTTTGTGTGGTTGCAAAAGTAGATAGAATGAAACAAGCATTGAAGATGTAGAATTGGTTTGGAGATGTTAAAGTTAAAATTCAAGAAGCTGAAAATAGAATAAAAGATGCTAATTTAATTTATGCTTTTGGTCTTTCAAATGAACATGCTCTGGCTAATTTGGTTCAAGCTCAAAATGTCTATAACCTTGTGATGTTCAATATAATATTCTTCTTAAACAAATATTTTCATAGTAATTTGAAGTTAAGACATGCTAGGAATCTTATTTGTGAAATTTAAAATAATGATACATGGTTGTATTATATCGGATCAAGATTTAATTGCTGATACATTGGTGAAGTTTTTTGAAAAGAATATTGAGTATCAGGAGGTGAATATTGATGAATCATTGTTGAATACCTGAGTTATAACAAATGGTTTATAGGAAAGGTGTTTATCCAACTCATTTAATCTTTGTTGATGATGTTTTCGTAGGTTTTGTCAATATCTCTGGTCGATATCAGGAATCCGTTTCCGAGTAGTCGAGATCCTATAGGATTTTATCCGTTTTTATCGAATATCGGATATCAGATCGGATATTTCTTCCTTAATATATCGGAATCAGATTAGGCTCCATCCGAATTGTTAATATCCGAGAGAAAAGGGACTTATTTGCAATTTACCCTAACCATATTAGAATCGAGTAGAAGAGTAAGGAAAAGTATCGATATCCGATATGATAGGTTTTAGAAAGTAAACTTAAATTTCAATAATAAACATGTTTTTCACGGTTTTTTACATTTTGTCACAATCGGATATTATCGGATAAATATCCGATATCCGATAGCTTAGCCTATCGGAATCGATATTTGATTTTTGATATTCTATAGGATGTTATTGGATATCGAATATCCGATAGCGCTTAACCTATCAAATACAAAATTCTAAATACATGACGGATATTCATCCATTGAAATCCCTAGTTTTCAACTTCTATAACGTTGCAAAAAAGAGTTTAGAAAGTTTAATTCAGTTAGGTGCATATCAACAAAATTCTGGACAATGTATAAAGAAAACAAAAAGTAAATGTTATAGTGATGGTACTTCAGTAGCGAGAAAGAACCAGATTTCAGAATTGCTTCATATGGAAAAATAACTTCTTCCATATAAATATCTTGGTGTTATTTTGATGCATGTTAGACTAAAAAGTTCTACTGTTTGGTTTATGGTTATTATGCTTCAATAAAATTGGCAGCTTGGAAAGTTAGGATGCTTTCTTTAAATGATAGATTAGTTTTGATTAAGTTTCTGTTGTGTAACATTCCTAGATACAATATGTTTGTGTATAAATGGCATGCTTCGATCTGTGGTAAAGGTGTATGGGAAGAATTATAAGGAATATCTTACGCCCAGGAGATAGTGAAGTAAAAAAAAATTCTGCAATTACTTGGAACAGAGTATGTACTCCTTACAAGGAAGGTCGCTTAGGTATTAAAAGATTGGAGGTAATTAATAAAGCTTTCCTAGCTAACAAAGATTTCGTGGGAGATTATTCATTCTAAAGAAGAGTGGGTTAATTTTTAATATTTTTTTGCCAAATATACTGATAGAAATGGTCAATAGATTGATAAATAAAAATATCATCTGTTTAGCCTAGTTTGAGATGGTGTGAAAATAACCATGGAAGGGGATCCTTCCTCAGGGTCAAGGTTTTTAAACTCATACGATTCAATCGAGTTAAAAATTTACATTTCGAGTTGAAGAGCTTGTATGAAGTGTTTGACCTCCGAATCGGACAAGTCAACCTTGGTCTACGCTTCAAAGTTCAGCCAAACCAAATCTGTTGCTGTTTTTTTTATTTTTTTGCAAAAATTATGTTGAATTATGTCGAAGAGCTTGTATGAAGCGTTTGACCTCAGAATCGGACAAGTCAACCTTGGTGTACGCTTCAAAGTTGAATTTTTGGAGTCGAACACGAGACCTTTGGTTCAAATAAACAGCATCCCAACCACTCGAGCCGTCATTCTTTTTGTGATTGGTAATGCATTTGCTCGTTATTTATAAATGTTTTTTCAAATATATGTAATTTTTGTTAAGCTTTCCGCCTAGTTCATTATTTTGTATAGGGAAATATATGATTCAAAAACGGACCATGAATCTACGATTCACGATTTAATATTTATTCGATTACAAATTTTCAAAAACGATTCACGATTCGATTCTGCGTTTTAAAAACCTTGCTTAGGGTGACTTAGCTTTTATAACGCCATTGAGACATCCCTTATCAGGCCATTCTGTTTAGGAATAAAAAAAATAAACAGCCCGCGGTACAAAACACCAATACCCTTATGAGTTGCTCTCTATAGAAGCATTTTCATTTTGGAAGCAATTTTATTTTCCAGCCTAAAAGATACCTTCCCGACAAGAGGAGGGAGACAGATCCGATGAGAAGATAGAGATCCGATGAGAGGAGAAACAGGGAACAAAACAAGCCAGATCCAGTCTCAGTTTGGTAATTTGAATTAGAAATCTCCTTCAGTATCTCATTTTTCTTTTTTGGTCAAATCGCATCTAATTGTTGTTTTCCGATTAGAATTGTGAAATTGCTTATCGTCTAGTGTTATTAGAATTTGCATTTGAATGGTGGGAATTCGTATTTCTGGGATTCGGGTAATTTGAGTGGTGATGATAAGGGAAATGAAGATGTTGATGGGGGGTTTATATTCAGGGGCAAATGGAGAAGGTCAGAGTGTCATTAGAATTGGAATTTGAATTTGAATGGCGGGGATTCGTATTTGGGATTGGGGTATTTGAATGGTGATGATGAGGGAAATGATGATGTAGATATTCAGGGCAAATGAGAGAGTTCCGGTGGAAATGAACAGTGTTGAGGGCAGTGAATAAGAAATGGTTGCAGAATGTTATTGTCAAGTTTTTGGAAGAGGAGGGGATATCCCAGAAGGAGTTTGTGCTAATGGAACTCTAGTTAAAATTTCCAAGATTGCTGCTTTATTATTGGATGCAAGCTTGGGATGTTGTTTCGTAATTGTCCTGGAACATTTGAGATTCAAATGTGATTACCAGTTGCTTGGGACGGAATAGATAACACTGCACTACAGGTGCAGAAAAATTGAGGGTGACGAGAACAAAGCACTAGTAGAAAAGCCAATAATACACTAGTGGGAGGTTTAAAGATACAACTAGCAGAAAAGCAACTTGAAGTCCCTAGATTCGATGTGCTTGGTTCGGAAAGTTGAAGAAATGGGTGCAGAATTTTATGAATACTGGGAAGGAAGACGGGATATTCAATATTGAGTCACAATCTTTCGTCATATATTGTTCAGTCAGAGCTTTCTTTGCTTAAGAATTCCAATTGTTGCTTCATAGTTGGGTGCAAGGGATGGATACCTTGGAATATTTGTGATGCAAACTTATTCTTGCATGCATATGGCGCTATTGATAGCACTACAGGTGTAGCAACTTTAAGGTTTACATGTATTTTTGTGTTCTTGGCAAGAGATTCGAAGGGTAAAATTTTCTCCAGGAAAACCTACCAAAAAGCTCCGGGGACTGCCTAGCTATACCCCTATATCACTACAGATTACAAATCGACCCTGAGTTCTTTAAGGTAAAAAAAAAACTGCCGAGCTCATTCTTTTATAACTGCACAATTTGACTGCTCATCCTCTCTGAAACAACTTGAGGATGTTAAGACTAAAGCATCCAAAGAAGGTGATCCCTTGAGGGAATGGGATTTAACGACAGAAATAAAGAACTTGGGAACTGCTGGGTCAGTTGGCTCGTTGGGTAGAAGAGCAGCTGAGCATTGAAGTACTCCAAGTAGAAAAGTCATGGGTAAAGAACTACGGCTGCTACTTCTGAAATCCAGCATTTGGTAAAGGAAATGAAAGTGAAAGAAGAGAACCAATGGAATCAGCTGAGAGAATTTTGAGTGCAATGAGAGCGAAGCCAATACATTAGGCGAACTAGATTTCTTGAGCAACCAGAAGTTTTTTTTTTTGGAAGGGCAAGTTACCTCATGTTCAACAAACTACTCTGAAGAAGTATCAGCTTTGGATCGGGAACTTATAGAGAAGGAGGAAATTGCCTTGGCGAGACTCAATGTCCTATGAGAAAGCAGAATTCTTCTGCCAGGAGTGATCTTAGGAAGTCCGAAGATTGTATCCAAAAACCAGTTAATGCGAACTGGATGTGACTCTACTCGATGGTGGATCATGCATCAAATGAGAGGCGCGTTTCAAAATTCTCGCATGCATATGGCGCTATTGATAGCATTACAGGTGTAGCAACTTTAAGGTTTACATGTATTTTTGTGTTCTTGGCAAGAGATTCGAAGGGGAAAATTTTCTCCAGGAAGACCTACCAAAAAGCTCTGGGGACCACCTAGCTATACCCCTACAAATTTTCACTACAGATTACAAATCGACCCTGAGTTCTTCAAGGTAAAAGAAACTGCCGAGCTCATTCTTTTATAACTGCACAATTTATCTTCATAGGATGAGGTTTTTGACTCGGGACTTTGTATGTTCTAGACCTATGGGTGTTTAGTCATACAAACATTGAAACATACTTTGTTTCTCATACGTTCTGTTTGTTTTGACCTTTCAGGCTATTATTGGTGGTGAAGTTTATGTTCCAGCGAAAGATGCAAAGCAGTTAGTGCGAACTGGAGGTGACTGTACTCGATGGTGGATCATGCCTCAAATGAGAGTCGCATTTCAAAATTCCAGAAGGACTTCAAGATGCAATGATATGGGCATCAGGAACGAATAATACTACCTCCGTTTCAGGAAAAATGATTCTTCCATTTTTTTTGGAAATAGGCCAAGTTGAAAAGGTGAAAGTATCACTTTTTCTGAAAATGGAGGGAATAGTACATTGCAGAAATAGATGACCCTAAAGAGAAGAAAGATAAGAAATCACCGTTACGCAAAATAAGAGGTTGAGAAGTTAGATGTAATGCTAAAGAACAGTCCGAGCATCATAATGAAATCAAGTCAAAAATGCTCCGAAGGAGCCAAAGAAGTAGCTAGGTCAGTGCGCACTTTTATCTCCTATTAAAATTTCATCCTTCTTATTTTATGTAATATCTGTTGCTTTTCTGTTCCAACTTCTATTTTGTATCTTGAATTCATAGTCATAGATACTAATTCATCCAATTAGTTTTATAAAAACATAGAGAATATAGGATGGCATGTTATCTTTGCAATAATGAAATCAACAAATAAGAAGAAGTGAATGAGCGAGTTTAATTAGCTTCATATAAAAGCACTACTAGTACCCTGTGCCGATTGATAGAGAGTATGAATGCACGGAGATAACAAAAATAGGCAATCCTAGTTTTACAGAATGAAAAACTTCTCAGAACTAGATGAATCTACTGAGTACTTAAGACTCTGGACTGACAACTTTTGAGAAAATTAAAAAATGCGAAAGACAGAAAAGCAAATGACTGACGGAGAAGTTGTGTGGGCATTCACATTTGTGGAAAGCAGCTTCCAGGGGCTGGATAAGTGTATTTAAACGATTGGAGTTCCCCTTCGCAACTTAGCTCATGTTGCAACTCTTTGATGCTTTGTTTGCCATAGCTATGCTGAAATATGATCACCTTCTTTCCCTCCACAATCACATACATCATCTCTGAGTCTCCAAGCTGAGCGAGTATAATACGGAAATTGGAACTAGGATTGCTTAAAGATGGAGCTATTCCATCTAACTCCACTTTGCACTTGAAATCCCACTTAGAGTGGCAAATACCCATTTCATAAATTTTGAAAGCCCTCTTAGTTGAGGATCCCCTTGTCAGCAATAAACGCCCACAGCACTCTTCGAAGTAGTCTTTCTTGTAGTTGTCCAGATCTGTAAAATGTGGTGGTTCTGTAAACTTAGGAGGAACAACTGATTTTAGCTCCATGTTCTTGATATCGAAGTAGATGACTGCTCCATCGGTGCCACACCAGTTGAGTGAATGGTTCCAGTAAACGCCGACTTTGTTTAGTATTGTCCGGTTGTTTGGACCTTCTAGCTCATGGACTGGAACACCGTTGCCATTCTTATGACAGAGAGTCCACTTTTGACTTCCTGAATCATATTTTTCTATGCGATACTTAGGGTCAACCTTATCATTCTGCTTGCACCAAACAGAAAACAACTGAAACGTTTTACTTGATTTGAGTGGGTTGAATACTAAGGTTGTTGACAATTGAAGTTTATAGATACTCTGTCTAGCGCTTATACCATCTCCCCTAGCTACATTTACAGACGGAGGGAAATTGCGTATCAATTGGGTAGGGTTAAGAATGTACAACTCCTGTCCGTAATTGATATCATCCCTGCAGAGTAAAAGACCGTTGCTTGATTGTACCACCTCGATGTTAAGCTTCAGAAAGTTAATTGTCGACTTCGGTGGGAGTTTTGCAGAAACTGGCACAAGACTTTTCGCGAATTTTTCATCACTTAACAGTAACCCGTCTGGCTTCATACATGCTGGTTCAAACACTGAATCCTTGATGATGGAGTCGAAAAAACTTGCAGACACAACGGAATTGCATTATCTTCTTCAGGGGAAGATATTGTAGAATTGCCTTCATTATCATATACTGATGAGCAATGGGTGACGAAATGTTTCCTGAGCGAGGTATTTTCTTGTCGACACCTAATGAAACAAAAGGAAAACAGTTTGATCGGATTCAAAAGTTGTTTTCCTGAGGTATTTTCTAAAACCTAGATTTATACTTTCAAGAACGCGATAATTATATGAAAAATGGAACAGAATCAGTTGTTACAACAAATGTGTTGATGTCAAAGATTGTCAAGTTTAGATTTCACGAAACAAGAAACTAGAAAAAGGAAGAAGGTGAAGAAAAACAAAATCTAATTGAAGAAGACCATTACCTTGCATTGCACTGATCTGATATTGAGTATTGCTGCAACCCCAATTTTCTGGAGATGAAGTCTCTGAACTATTGTAACTAGAGGAGGAGGAGAAGAAAACCAAGAAAATTGATTTTTCTTGGTAACAGTGATGACAAATCGAGTTGCTAACTTGATTTCAACTTTGACTGATTTGAGTAGAAGAATTAGTAAACTGACTAAATAAAGAAACTTGTTTTAAGAATTGATGAAATTACAGCATATAATTCTGTGTGTTTTAATGGTGGTTCTGCTGGTGATCAAGAACAGAGGTGCTGATTATAGCGGTTGTGAATGTTATGAGCTTGATTTTGTTGTTGGGCCCTTTCCTCTAAATACCTTGCAGAATTTTGTTGGGCCCTTTATGTATTGGCTGGTCAATAACGTTTGACCGAGATTTGACTCTTTCTGCGATGTGTCCCTAGAGATAAAACGCTCTCTTAATTTTTACCCACCAGCCAGTGGATTTTGTTCCGACAATATCATAATTGTCACCTTTCACGGTACCGATATATCACGGTAGAATACAGCATTGCTCAAGGCATCTCCAACTGGCAACGGTATTTGGGTTTTTATTAATTTGTATTATTTTAATTTCAGAAAATGAAAGAGGGCCTCAAAGGGCTTTTTATCAGAAAAACGTGATATTTTTTATTTATTTTCATTTAAAAATACTTCAAATTAGAAATTAAAGGTATCACCTTTTCGAAACGGGAAGAGCATGGATTGGATTCTTGATACTCTTAAGGCTAGCTCTAACAGGATCCAAGATCCCACTTTAGACACTGTTGAAGTGTCGCAAACAGATGAACAGTCGCTCACATCCAGAATGAGCGTTGCGTTCAGCTTGGATCCAAGTTGGAAGTATCCAAGGTATGGAAAAAGCATAATACGCAGGTTCAAACTGCGTATGAAATAAAAATCCACGGAATATTCTTCGGGACGCAGTTTGAACCTGCGTCGAACGCATATTGAATCTGCGTATTCTTTACACGCAGTTACAAACTGCGTGGCTGTTTAATATTTGTTTGACCTTTTTTTCCTACACCCGGTTTACACTGTAATGTTAAACGCCGAGTATTTTTCGTATACTTTCTCAAATTGAGCTCTGGTTGAACATAGCCCAGTTCTGTAGATAAAAACACTCGTACGACTCAACTTAGGTAGTTACCACTAAGTCATCTACACACTGTTTTTCACAACAACTTCTGATAGAAATCTCGTTATCCTTATAAATAACGCAAAGATTTTTTTAGAAAGCTCGTTATCCTTATAAATATTTTTTAAGGGGGATTTTTTAACGCAAAGATTTTTTCACAACAACTTCTGTAGATAACGCAAAGATTTTTTAAGGGGGATTTCATTTATAAATAATAATAATTTTTTCCTATAAATACACTCGATCATCCACTGAAAGAAACACACCACTCAAAGAAAACCAGTTAAAGAAACACACCACTCAAAGAAACACACCATCAAACATAATACGCTACTTTGAATTTAGCCAGTCAACAATGAATTCTAATCACAAGGGAAAACAAATTGTGTGTAGAAGCAAACCAAATTTGTCCTCTTTGTTTCCTTGATGACCATTCAGCCATCCAATGCCCTTGGATGTATTCCAAGTGCCCGCAGAGAGGTTGTCCGGGAATCAAATTTTTATTAGAAGCGGAACCTGGAAAAAGTAGGTGCCTTCGTTGCTAGTTCGATAATTGTCGTGAAGAAGCTCAGTGGTTAGAAGATGCAATCAAGTCCAAAGATGATAAAAAAAATCAATGTACTCTGCAAAAACTTCAAAGAGAAAGGTATGATTAAGGTTGAACATGAAAAGGGGGCGTCATGCCCGGTCCCCGGATGTAGGTTTTTTATGAAACTACATCGTTCAAAAGATAAGAACACCTATGGTAAACAATTCTGGCAATGTCCTGGGTGTAATTTGGTGGAATGGGCCGACTAATTAAATTTTTGGTTGCTCCATAATATGTTGTGTTATGTTATGTGTTTATGATGTAATGTTTAATCCCGTGTTTAATTCTGGTCAATGATGCGCGGTCTGATGTAATGTTTATGTTTTATGTATTGTGTACTTTTATGTTGTTTATGCATGTTAACGTTTATTTGGGTTTGTTTATGTTTGACTATTTTAGGACCTCCTCCTAAGTTAAGGACAAACTTCTTGGCAAACTCGCATTCGTGAATATTTCCACTTAAGTCGGTAATCTCCCCAACCACCAGATCCCAAACCCCCTTATTCCAGTCCACGTGTATGATAATAAATCAAAAGGGAAAATTGCATAATTCAATGCCTATCTTTACACTTTTGTCTGACATAAAAGTGGTGGACAACTCAATGGGGCGTGTTACGAAAACACAATGTGTTGGGTGATAATTGTAGATGTTAGAGACTACTATTACACATCTAATCGGTAATAGTGTACAACAGTCTTTAGCTGCCTCCTCTTTCAAAGGTCATTTTCTATTTAACCATTACCCAGATTACAAAAATATATCACGCTGCAGGAGATGACATGTAAAATAATGCCCGACAAATGAAACGTACTCATGCAACCAAGTTGCCAATATTTATAATTTATTCCTTTGTAGAATTTCAAAATTATATTTAAACCCATTTGAGAGTTTTAGTATAAATTTGTGATAAACGCCTCACAAATCAATTATCTGCGAAGGTGTAATGCTCTGTAAACTCAACCAAAAGAAAAAAAAAATTCAATCCCAGATTATAAAAGTGACATATCTTATTTCCACCACAATCCTCAATCACGATGCCTCGTTTTTCGATGCATGAAGATATCGCTCTAGTGATTAGTTATTGTAAGGTTGCGGATATGGATCATGATACAGAAAATCCTCGGGCGGGTATGGCGTTTTGGTTTCAATTGAGGGAATACTTTTTGATTCAAATTGGGAATGAAAGCGTTTGGTATTCCGCCATACGTATCCAACACCGCGTTAGCATGCTGAAAAGGATTTGTGGTCGTTTTAGGTAGTATCGCGTTCTTGCAAACGGTAATCGTGCTCAGGCGATGGCAATGTATGAAGCGGAACTAGGGAAACCTTTCAGGCATTTCGTGGCCAATTATTTTTTTGGTACTTGCATATAAAATTGAATCTTGTTCTCGTGAGATGTTTATGAGTGGTTAATATTGTTAGTTTGAAATCTTCGGTTTTTTATGATGTAATGTGTTTTCTTACTTATTGCAATGATGTAACGGAAAACTTTTAAATTAACGACTTTCATGTTTAACATCGTATTACATTAGAACAACGTAATTAATAACCTAACTCACTTTCGTAGGAATCACGGTTACACTTAGCACGTGAAACAAGCCTTTAAACCCTTAGGTGACCCTAATGGACGAGTTTAGTCTCGTGAGGGTTGATAACATACTAACCCACAAAGTAGTCACAAACACAGATTCGGTTTTAGACTTCACTTTCGATGAAGTCGATGAACTATGATCCATACTGGGATTTTGATACCATGAAATTATAGCATTCATCGAATGTGAATGCCTCACCTTTTTCCTCTAAATACCCCGCTTTAACCAATTCGTGCTACAAAAACACAAATAAAATATATTCAACAAATTTAGAATCAATCGGTTAACCAATGGACGAAATAAATTAAACAATACTTACAAATTGTGGCCGACATTCTAATACGGCCGTGCTTGGTGAGTCGTTGTTGAATAGCTATAAAATCGCAAATGGATTTTTGTATAATATGGTACCTATCATGAATCTGTTGAAGACTTCTTCGTTTGGATTCCCATAATCTCGTATATATTGGTTGTATATTTTCGCCCAAAAGGTTTCGGGCTGCTACTCGAGATTCTTTGTACCATGTTTTTGTGATTTGCAAATCTTCAACCGAATCAAATGATCCCATTGTTGTGTTTGTACAAAGAGTTAATTGAGGGGTAGAAAGCCAGGACAAGTTTTGCCAGGTCTATATTGTTTGGAGGTAGATAATACGATTTCCAAGTACTCGGTGTGTTAGAAGTACCTTTGGGTAAACCTGGAAATTTATAGGATCCAAATTAATAATCTGCGTGGAAATTGTTAAAACACATCCAATTCACTCGTAAAAGAAAAACTGTTTACACAAACTTGTCACTTTTCACCGACAACCCTTCTCAATTTAAAAAACACTTATCATGTTCACATACGCCCTTTACTGTTTAAAACACCTCTTGGAGGACAAGGAAAGACCTATCTCTGGCAAGAAGAGATGGTACAATGACCATTGTTTGGGTTAAATCAACTTGTATATATGTTGTCAGAAATCAGGGTTGGAAACAGAAGAAGACTGTGAATCATGATTTGATCACTCAAAATAATGCATCAAAAGCTATGACAATTCATGGTGGAAATAAATCCAGAGATAATAATACAGACAGTACTCAAATTATTAACCACCCACGAATCTTTATCCAAAAGTCGTTTACTGTTACCAAAGGACACTCATTGTTTATATAACGACCCTTACTATTTATCGATAACCCCTACATTGCATCGACCCAATTTCGTGTCTTCCCAAAGTATCAACTATCTGACTGAAAAACAGTTTGTGTGGTGAAACAAAACATAGGGGGACCCATTAAACTTAGGTTGCTGGGAAGGTTTATCTGCAAGATATTAAACTTTGGACACAAAATTTATTCACTTGCGAATATAACTCATTCCAGGGGATCGTGTTTCAAACTATATATTTTTTTAACGAGGTTAAACATACTTTGGTGGAGTGATATTGAACGGCATCCTTATCGACGGTTTTATATTGGTAGTCTGATAGAAAGGGTAATCTTGTGAACAGCAAAGGACGTTTACAAGTGCGCAAGAAATGGGTCATTTGTAAATAGTGAAAATGCTCTTTCCAAAAAGTTTAGGTCGTTTTCTTTGTTTAAGTGAAAATGTCGATTACTAGCTGTACATAGGCTCAATCATCACAGTAGGTTTAGGAGAATGATACCCAACATTTATCGGAAAAATACTAACGTAATCTAAAATGAATATTACTAGGAGAAATCTGAAAGCGAATTTTGTTACGAAAAATAAAATCTTAAAATGTCATAATTAATAATTTAAATTATAAAAACACAACAAGTCTTAATAAACAAGAGCAGTAGTAGTCTTATAAAAGGAAACAATTGCGGCATCCTCAATTACGAAACTAAAAGCCTGTGCATCCTACTCTTCGTTCTCATAAAGTTATCATCACCCAATGGGTAAACATCAGCATTTTCATCCACATTGGTAGTACCCGCATCAGAAGTGAGGATGCCATCATCCTCCTCACCGGGGCCCAATTCACCGTCTCACAATCCGAGGATGTGACACCGCCAAATGTGCTCCGTGATGTCATTTTGCAAAATCTCCAACGGGTATGGCTCAGATAATACGCGCGGGCTTCTGCCACGTTACCTTGTAACATAGGTGGATCTTCTCGTTCATCGAAAGTCTCCCATTCCGTATCACGGTACTCATGTTCCACACACATGTTATGCACAATTAAACACGCTCTCATAATTGTGTGTATGTCACGATGAGACCAGTAACGACAAGGATTCCTTATTATACCCCATTTGGACTTTAGACCACCAAAAGAACGCTCCACATCCTTCCTCTTTGCGTGGTGGTATTCATTAAATTTCTTCTGGATCGGTGGCATAACATCACGTTTCTTATAGCTATGGACCACCCCAGGAATTTCGTTGTAGATGCCGTCCACCAAATAGTATCCATGTTTGTACTCGTTGCCCATGATACGAAAATTGCAAGGAGGGGCTAACGCGGCATTGTCTCTATCAAATAATCCCGACTGCGCCAACACATTCAAGTCGTTGTTTGACCCGGGCTCGCAAAAAAATAGTGCGTAACCATCTATCGTACGATGCCACTACCTGTAGAACAAGGTTTGGTTTCTTATGGTGTCCCACGTGTCGCCCTGATTCTTCAGTAGGACATAACCTCCACTCTCAATGGGTACAATCGAGGCTTCCCAGCATTCCAGGAAAACCACGAGCTGCGTTTTGGGCCAATAACCTCTTAGTATCTTCGGTTGTTGGCAGCCTCATGTAACGGTCGTTAAATTCCCAAAGTAGTGCATCCATAAACTTCTTAGCATACATGTATATTGTTGAAGCATCCATCCCGGTGTAATCGTCTAAGCTATTCGCAGCCACCCCCTTTGCCAGGTGTTTTATGACGGCGAGCATTTTCATATGAGGAGAATGACCCGGATGTTACACGCATCTCTTCGCTGCAAAAAATCGGGATCTCTGGAGGAAATCTGAGGCAATATTCTAAGAAAAACTTCTCGGGGCAGACCGTGATGTCCCTTAAAACGCTGAGGTCCGAATCTGCAACCGGGGTTAAAGTAGTCTTGCATCATCCTGGCATCTACCTCCACACGACATCTGTTAACGGTTCTTCTAGTCAAGACCTAGACCGGTTCGGGTTGGTGCAAATCATGCGCCTCCTGCAAAATTTGCTGCTACATGATGACGAAATCTCCATGGCTATCATCGTGGTATCGTTTCGGGTATGTCGCCTCTCTACGTCGTCGCATATATCTAACGATAGCCGACTCCATTTTTCAGCTAAATATCATATTAAATCATCATCGCAACGGATTTAAAACGGTGTATTGTTTTGTAAACGGAAATAAGAAAATCAAAAATAACACACTTAAACATGGGATATGAAGAACATAAAAAAGGGATAAGACGAGGACCAACATACATGAGGAAAAACAAAATATATCATACAAGAGCTAAATAGAAGACATCTACTACGCCCTAGCTTATCAACATAATTTTAACCATTTTTACTGGAGTCACCCAAAAAACTGATTATCTGGCACAACATCCATATCAGCTCCATCATCACCTCTCGGACCACTACCCTGCACACTACCATTCCAACTACCACCCAAGCTAAGCCCTAAAAAATCACTTGAGGTTGGTCAATCACTAATCACCGGGGAGGCATGCTCCAATAACGGGTTATGCTCTACAGGGAGGTTACTATCCGGATGCTGAGGGACATAATAAGCATTTGATGTGGAAGGGTCTGCAGCTGGACGCTTGCGACGGTGTTGGGTTGGCGGCAAGGATACTCCATCGCAATATGTGGTGGGAAATGTCTGTTCTTCCTGACTTGAATAGAATAGGCCTTCAGATGTTCCGGAACTACGATGGGTTGTGGGGGTATTATACACCGCTCGACGACGACTCTCATCATATACCACCTGTCTGCTACTCTGAATCA
Organism: Papaver armeniacum; assembly: GCA_023531295.1. Classification (NCBI taxonomy): domain Eukaryota; kingdom Viridiplantae; phylum Streptophyta; class Magnoliopsida; order Ranunculales; family Papaveraceae; genus Papaver; species Papaver armeniacum. The sequence goes on from JAJJWW010007441.1 coordinate 59,642, forward strand.
GCCAGTATGCCTCCCCCGCAAACCTGCGTAACTCTTCCTAAAAATCAGAATAAAAGTTTTTTAAACAATTATGTTTAACAATGAAGAAACTCCAAATGAAAATGAACATGACAGATAAAATGACTAACCTCCGAGACGTTGATTTCAGAAAAATTGTATGGGTTCTCGCCTTCCATGGGGACTGGAACTAGCTCTTCAAAGGAATCTTTGTAGAAGGGCATGTCCCATTGTAGGTTTGGGAGTTTCCTCATGGACTGTCCGGGTTGGTCGTATGTGTATGTCTGGGATGACATGCTATGGGGTGGGCGTTGGGGCATCAAACTACGGGGTATACCGGCGTGACCAACTCCGATATCATCTTGTGTGTCTATGTGATTTTTTTTTTGTCCTAAGGGCTCTCACGCTATGAGTTTTCAAAAATTTGGAATACACTTCACATAGGGACAGGAAGGAAGTGATCACTAACCTCAACCTCCATACCATCTAATACTTCCTCTAATCTAGGTGGGTTGCATGGGATAACTATCGCACCAAACACCTGCCTCATACACCTCTCAGCCAGATAAACTGAAGCTCTTGCACCGTCCTTGTCCTTAAAGACACATCTCCTCTCGAGACATCTCAAGTGCGGTTTGGAATGCATCAGTGTGTTGGTGTTCACTGTCCCCAAACCAGGGGTCCCAAATAACCGCATCACCCATCCTAATATCTATCTGAGCACGTGCATCTGACAAAGAGTGTTTGTGAAGATCTTTTTGTCCCTTGCTCCTAAAGTTCAACACATTAAATAGACTAATAGCCGGGTGTGGATCCAGTTAATCATCTCTCAGGTTTTCCTTCAAAACAGGTTGACAATTACGGAAATAAAAATAATACCAGAACTCTAAGATCATCGACATGCCACCCATATCCTTATGTTTGCACGAACTCCAGTCATCCAGGTGTTTATACAAAACGCCCAAAGTTGGATTACCCCAATCATAAGACCCAACATCATCCAAATTATCCAACACTATACATCATCGTTTATCTACTCTAACACTACAGTCTGCAAACAAAAAAGAACCAATACACCAAAGCAAGAACATTCTAGTAAATTCTTCGGCAATGCCGTAGTTGTCAACATTGTCCCTACTTAAAATGAAATTAGCCAAGTGAGAAACTCGCATCGTGCATGCCTTGGAATCATAATCTCCAGTTTTCACATTCTGTAGTCTTCTATGTGCCATAACATCTAACACACCCCGGAAATACCTAGCATCCATAGATTCTACTTCTTGCGCCGTCATTATTTCCTTTGGTAATTCTGGGATTAGCTTACCTCCTCCAATTGGAATACCAGTCAACCGATAGAAATCTAGAGGAGTCAAACCTATTTCAAACTCTTTGAAGTGAAAAGTTCTAGTCTTCTTCCACCAGCTCTCACATAAAGCTTCGGTTAATCCCTTATCCCCATACTTAAAATTAAATTGGAATATGGACTCTAAACCACAGCATTGAAGAATTAAAATTGCACGGGGGTTGTTTCTAACCACTATCTGGTAAAATTTATTTAAGTTGGTCCAACTTCTCCTAAATGTTCCGTCTCGCTTATCTACTAAGTTGTCGGCCTTATGTCGTAACTCTCCGACACCTGGAGATAGTTGGTATAACTTCTCATACCTAGACCAATCGACATCCTCCATTATCTAAAACTGAAAAGACCAAGGGAAGCACAATCAACATGTGAATAACAAAAATCAAACGACTATGTTAATCTATGCACAATCAACATATGAATTCACACGCTCACATTCACATCACATTGAGGTATGCACATTGCTCATATGAAAATCTTTGTCAAAATGATACTAACTACATCAATTCCACCCCTTGAATCTTCTAAACATCAACACAAAAGAATACATGACTTAATCCTTAAACTCATTGCAAAATGCTCTAAACCACAAAATAAATTTCCAACAAAATAATATTAACAACAAAAGCATATAACAACATCATATTAACAACATCAATTTCCAAAAAAATCATATTAACAACATCAATTTCACCCATATAATCATCTCAACATCAACTACATCATATTAACAACATCAATTTCACCCTTATCAAATTACAAATTTCAAATACATTCTACCAGGCATAAATACAACTAATTTAATCCATCAAATTAAGAATCAATCATGGTTTTATGTTTCACCTAAAAAAACCCCAAATAGCAAAAACCCTAATTCAAATTTTAATTTTTTGTAATCAATACAAAAATTATACAATCATAGATATCAACATAATCAAGATTATGCATCCAATAACATTGAAATCAATCCATTATAACTAAAATCAAAAATCATAAAACAACTAAATCAATAAAAACTAAAATTACTTACCTAGTGTGGATTTTTATGATGAAATATCACAAAAATACCACCAATCGATTACCCTTGGCTTCTAGAATGAACCCTTGTAAACTTTTCGCTCCTTAAAAACTATATTTGTTTCAATCAAACCATGAAGTGAGGTGAGGTTGAAGAACAAGAGAGGAAGAAAGAAAAGAGAAGAAGGAAGTGCGGCTTCTGTAACATTTAGGGTTCTCTATGAAACGCATGTTCAAACCGCGTGTTGTGGTCAACATGGTCAATACACATGTTCAAACTGGCGTGTTTGTGTTTCCCTATGAGACGTTAGTTTCTAATCGTTGCACATAGGTTCCAAATGCATTTCATCTGGGATCTTGATTCCCATTGCGCGTGGCGATGTGTTTTGGTGACGTGGATCCAAGGAAAACCTTGAATC
>JAJJWW010007442.1:0-118505 GCA_023531295.1 Papaver armeniacum
TAAGAGAACCCAAGGATCAGTCAAGAACCTATTGAGATCAATCATGAGATAAGAAAAACCCAAATCTATCTCAATAATAAAAAACAACAACTTTAAGTCAAATATGGTGTTCATGATTGAATCTGTGCTTAATTTGTAAACATAGAAAGATTTGGTGCTTCTTCTTCATCTTCAAGCAATATTTGGTGTTTCATCTTCAATTGTATTGGTGGTGAAGGTGATTTCCAAAGAGGGGTACATAAATATGTGGGGTTGTATTAATGGTACTCTACTGCAGCTTTATCAAATCTAAGAAATTGATTCCAATTCCACCTTTCACAGGTTGCTTCCGGTGGTGCTTAAGATTTTATGTTGAAGATTAATAATATATTAAAGATCATACTTATTACCCCTTGGACTAATTAAGTTGCTAGACAACAATCAATTTTTTGGGAAGTATAATAACAATATGTTTTGTAATTTTTATTTGAGAAAAGAAAGAAAAAAAAATCAGTGGTTTCGGAAAAAAAAGAGGATAAGTGGTTTTGGAAGTTTCATCCCCAAGTTAGGAAGGCCGTAATGTGCACCCGGTTTTAGAGGGTGCACAATTTGGACTCTAGTTTAAACATGGATGAAAACAAATTCAACAAATCTAAAACATGATGATACCAGTTTCATACTAATTTAAATATGAAGACAAAATCATCCAAGATAATACCAGTTTCATATTAGTTTAAACTTCTATGAAAACAAATTCAGCCAAATCTATAACATGATGATACCAATTTCATTTGAAACTGAACGATACCAGTTACATACTACTTTCAATTCAACATAATCTAAAAAAAAAACGTGGTACCAATTTCATCCAGGTTTACGCAAGAAAATAAAGAACAAAATTTCATTAATATAATACAGATGATACTAGTTGCAACCACGTTTACGCTAGGAAAAAAAACGAACAAACGAAAATATAAGTCACCTCATAAATATCGGTCTAAGACCAGGATGTACCAGATTTCATCTAAGTTTACCCAAGAAATAAGAACAGACTAAAATTTCACTCATATACAAAATGATCCATCTCATAAATTAAGGCGATTTATGGTCAATTCACGTGAAATTTATGAATTCAAGAAAATAAAATCAAGAAAAAACTTACAATTAAGAAACTTACGGGTGCCCATCACGAAATTGATGCGAGGCCAAAACCTAATTCTCTTAGTTTCAATGAATTTAAGAAATATCTATTTTAATTAGGGTATTTGAAGAAAAAAAACACATTGAGTGGTAGAGGTGGTTTCAAAGTTGATGATGCTATCTGTATTTGTGGTGGAGAAAGATGGTGGTGTTGGTTGTAGTTGTTATAGATGATGATGGTGGTGGTCGTAGTTAATGTGATGGTAGTTTTATTTATTGTATGATGAAGGTCACAGTTGTGGTTATCATTGATGATGGTGGTGGTGGTGATTATAATTAGCGGTGTGGAGAAAGAGAATATTGAAATGGCAGAGGAAGATTTAGATGATGGTAGCAGTGGTGTCGGTGGGTCTTGAAGATGGCGGAGTAGGAAAAAGATACTATCGATGCTTCTTTGTGAATTATAAAATAAAGAGAAATGCCGGGGCTTAATTGTCAGTTTCAAATTAAACTATTTCCTGTCTGTTTGACCCAGACGAAGTTTTATTCGTCCATAACAACTGAGAATTTAAAAGTTTCTGGGCATTTGACCCATTTTCTGATACTTATATTATATGGGTTATGGAGGGTTTAATTTGGCAGCGGAACCATTCTGACTGGCTGAGTTCGGGTTTGGGCCTGCGCCCGACTTTCGTGTATCAAGAAAAAAACAAATATATATATATATATATATATAAAGATAAACTTATGTTGTGTTGTTTGATTGTTAATAAATTCAATTTCTCTAAGAATCAAATGACAATAAAAAAACCACATAACAACTACGCCATAATTTTGGGTACTAGTGAAAATCATGAGAACAATCAAAAAGTTACTATTATAAGTTATAAACACTGAATCAAATTTACTATTGGTTAATTTATTATTCTCTTCGTCCGAGTATTATTTGACCTATTCATTTCAAAAAAATTGTCTCACTAATAGGTGACCTATATTATCAAATAAGGGGATACTTTTAAAGCTACAATTTTAATTGATTATTGTTAGTATAAGAAATATGTATGATTTGATAGATGTGTTTATATTCTTTACATAGGTGTATCAATATGTTGTTCATGGTCGGTTTCGGCTCGGTTTCTAGCTAAACCAAAACTGAAACCAATACTATCGGTTTCTAAAAATCTAAACCAAACCAATCCATTAACCATCGGTTGGGTTTTCAAATGGTTTTAGCCGGTTTCGGTTTGTTACACTGGGATTTCGGTTAACCGGCTGTCACTTCAGTTGTAGGAATCCGAAATCAATCTAGAATCAAAAATATAACGAAATCATAAATTTTACAATCCAAAAACTAGTTCCATGGCCTTTATTCATCATCTTCCATACATGAAAAAAAAAAAGTAAAAAAAACTCAAAAAAAAAAGTATCACAAATCCTCTCCGCCTCTTCTGATTTCCATAATAAATCCAAGCTTTGATTTATGAGAGCCGCCTCACTGTAAGCATTATCACAAAAATATAAGACGTGTTTGATGAACATAATTTATAAGATGTGCTTGATTATATATGCAAATGCATATAAACCCTAAGAAATCAAAATTATTAAATCCTAGTGAGATTCAAAATCATGAATCCTCCTAAATCTGAACGAACATGATTGAATTACATGGAATCGAATCCGATTTACCGTGAGATTTAAGATTAGAAAATATTCCGCACATTTTTTTCTTCAATTTCTGCCTCACATCAACCCTATAACAAACATGCAATCAAAAATCCTTAGCAAAACATTAAAAAATTAAAAAATTTAGAATCAATAAAACTCAAATTAAACATGAACCGAATTCATATTAGTAACTAAATCAATCTTATAAACCAAAACTTTGATAAATCCCCAAAACTATTTCCATCTTATGAAACCCTAATTTCGAAATTGGTGAAATTTGAATATATATTATTGAAATCAAATAAGAAGAAGAAAAAGAAGAAGGAGGAGGAGGAGGACGTGCTAAACTGGCCATGTTAGTTGCTGGGTGGTGATGCAAGCTTAATCGATGATGGTGGAGGTGTTGGACTCTGTTAGAGAGACCTTAGTTTGAGAGAGCAAGTGGTGGTGTTAGACTCTGTTAAGTGAGAGAGGGAATGAAGTAAAAATAAAATAATGCCGCAACCTTCCCACTTATATAAATATGGATGGATATGACTAGATTTAGAAATTAAATGAACGACTGATACTAATCGGTTTTCCATTGGCTTATCGGTTCGGTTTGTCATCAAACCAAAACCGAAACCATTTTCTAGGTTTTTTAGTTTTCTAAACGAATACCAACCATTAACAAATGGTTCGGTTTGGTTTCATCATAATCGGTTTGGTTTGGTCTGGTTTTACTGGAAACCCGTTACCATGTACAACGCCTTAATTTTCACTGTTATAAAGTTTGCGAATATCCGTGATATAATTTGAGAGATAAATCATTTATAAATTTTACTAATTATTATTCATAGTATGATTATAAAAAATACTTCTCCCTCTTATTTTCCTTTAAAATTGTGCAAACTTAAACTATGTCATCTATTAGTGGCTCGGATCCTCTTTCTCCAAAATGACCAGTTTCTCTGTCCCATCCTCTTTGGGAATGATACATGTGTTTAAATTTAATATTAGATTGGTAGTGTTTACTACCTTGAAACGTTTATAGAATTCTCTGGTTTTATTCAAATTAAAAAATAAATTGTGAAAAAACCAAACATTAACAGTACTTTTTAGAATGATCGGCGAAGCACTTCTTATCCCCGTGTCAATGAATCAATGTAGTCAATCTCGACCGCGGTGGCCGGGATATCACCAATAATATCAATTTCGTTGTTTCTGAGATACCGATGTTATCGATATTTCACCGATATTCGCCGATATTCACCGGTATTTTATCGAAGTAGCGTATTTCGGCCCTGGCCGATATTCACTGAAATCCGATATCGACTACATTGTCCTGAACATAAAACCCAAATAAAAATTTAAACCTTTTATTACATGGAAAATGTTATGTGAAGTTGGTGGGTGACCCACCAGAAGCTTCTACCAGCTGACTTAAGGAGACCACTCCCTTTCTATCTTATGATACAACCCGCGGGATTGAGCCCACAGGATGTGTATCACTTCCGCTAAAGATTAGCTAATGGTGACACGTCACCTTAAAACGTGTTGTAAAGGTATATCATTAACCATGCATTTGGGTGTATAAATATCCATTAAAGGTTTCCTTGTGTGACATACAAAGAATGAGATAACTATAAAGCAAATACGTTAATAAACTGTATGGATACACATGTAGAAGTTACTTTTTGACTTCTGGAAAATAAAAAAGCCAAAAATTTGTTTGGGTGCACAATTTCAGAACGACTTTTAGAAGTAAGAAAATTGTCTTTTTATGAAGCAAAATGTTTTTGCTTCTGACTTCTACTCCTGATTTCTATCTCTGGAGAAGCACAAATCAAAAAAAAAAATGGACCGAAACGCGTTATAAACTTCTCCATTACCTCTTTCCACTTCTACTGTATACAGTACTCTCTCTGTTCCACCTATTAAAGGAGCTGGAACGAACATCCCCAGGACGTCTGGACACGTTACTTTTTCTCCATTTGTGTTCAACCTTAACATCCCCAGTTCTCAGCTGGAACCAGATATTTCAAATTATAAAAGATGTAGCTTGTGGGCTACTATATCTACCCGAAGAGTGGGAACAAGTTATGATTCACAGTGACATCAAGGCCAGTAATTTTCTATTAGATGGTGAAATGAATGCAACGCTAGATTGTACAATCGTGGAACCAAATTTCTTAGGGAAGTTCTTAGAGATTGGGACATAAATTGTTGGAGAAGTGGTGACATATTACAGACAACTGATCCAAATTTATTCAATGAACATATAAAAGAAGAGATGGAAATGGTATTGATCCAAAATCTTTCAATAAATGCACAAATTAAATGGGACCAACTTAATTCAGATTAAAACAAGAAAGATATCAAGCCACAAATGGCTCGATCCCATTCATAATTATTATTACATCAAAGAAATGCCAAATTATGTTCGAGATACATATATGATCCTGACAATGCTGATGCATGGCATCATTACTTTATGGGGGAAATTATCTCTAGCCCATATTTGGTTTTTTTTATATCTGAAACTCACCATTTAAATTCTCTATATTATATCAACCCATAATTAAGTTAAAAATTGATTCAATTACGAGAATAACCTTTTATCTAAATTTTTGTTTCTTTCTACTTTAAAAAATGGTTAGCAAATTGATAAATTCTCCCATAAATATATCCCTAAATTAACTCCTTCAAAATCTCCCTAAAATAACTCCCTACATTAATCCTAAAAAATCTCCCTAAAATAACTTATCTTTCTCTCCACGTATTTTTACCGTAATAAATAACAATTTCAATAAATCTCCCTAAAATAATTCTATTCCATGCGATTTGTCTTTGGAAATTTGGAAAAAAATTTGAGCTGGCAATGCGCGAGCAAATATGAATTCGCAGCTTCATGACCGTCAGATAAGAAAGATGTGACGTCATTAAACTCTGACTTAACCACAGTTATCTATCCGGACTTTTGTCCCAACTGCCGTATCTTTTTCCAAGTTTTGTCTTTCTGCCTTCCTCAATATTTCTTTTATGATCGGATATGCCTTCCTGAAATTGGTACTTTAAAGATGTTATTCATCAGAATTGGCCGGAATAATTCCTGGCAATTGAAAGAAACTTGTAGATTCAATTGAAGAATATATATTAAGATTAATAAGCATTTGGAGTTGTGCGGGTTTGGGGGTATATCCTTTTGTAGACAGTTTCTTGATACATGATCGAAGGAGCTTACCTGATCCATAAATACAGGTGCAAAATATCGATTAAGGTCGAATTAGGCTACGGGTGATCATATCAAGTTTATATAAGGCATCAGCGGCTACTTTGAAATTTAGGCGAGCATTTAATTTAAACATAAAGTAGAAAGGCATACTTGTCTTCATACTTTTAATTTTCACTCCCATGACCCTGTCTTATTCTTAAGATGTTCCATGGTAACCAATGTATGAATGTGGATGATTGTAAAGATTTTACTAGTGTTTTCTTCATTGCCGTCATTGATGGAAGTGGAGGTGAAAAACCTGGAAAATGAAAAAAAATTAAGCAATTGCATTCTTGTCCATGGGGATTCAAGTGCTGATCATGATAATAATAATAACCCTCTTTCTTGACGCCAGAAATAAGAAGAAGATATATGGGGTTGTTATGTAAATTCAGGTACTTAACTGTGGTTAAGTCTAGAGTTTGGTGATGTCAAATCTCTGAAATCCGACCATCGGGAAGCTGCGAATTCATATTTGCTCGCGCAGTGCGAGCTCAAATTTTTTTCCTGGAAATTTTAATTTTCATATTTTAGTGAAATTTGCAATTTTCAGGTGTTATCACGACCTTGCAATTTTCAGGTGTTGCCAATAATTCTATTTCATATCGTTTGACTTTGGAAATTTTAATTTTCATATTTTAGTGAAAATTGCACTTTTCACGACCTTTGATAATTCCAACTATCGACATGTTGTCAATTGTGAAAATTATAAATTTCCCGATATGGTGAAAACAACCATTATCATGGCCTTTGATAATAACAATTATCACGAGTTGTGATAACTACAACCATCGGTGGATATAAAAAACGTGTAGAATAATCCTGACTGTAAATTCATTGCCCCAAAAGAAAAGTTACAAAAACCATTTTAACTCATGTAAGCTATCATGTTGCGACGAACCGATACAATCAAAAAAAAGAAAATTCACGTTCAACCAAATTTTTAAACAATCATGCCTTACCGATAAACCAAGCTTGACCTAAGATAGAATTCCAGCAAAGAACAATCCCTAAGATTAGGCAATAAATTCAAACCAATCTGAGTTAAATGAAAAATATAAAATGAGATCTAAAACAAAAAATTCGATCACCAAATCAATATCAAATTTAACTCGGTAGTTCACTCAATCGTAATCAATTTATATTTTAAAAAACAAAAATTATCACTAACCCGTTTGAGACAAAACTGATAATTAGTTAGAGAGTAAAAAGAGAGAGAAAGTACGGAGGGAGAAACAATGGAACCCAAATCCTCCTATATAGACTGTGTGATCCAAATCCACTTATATAGATTCTGTAAATGTATAGAAATTGAGAGAGACTGCATGGGGGCGAGGTGTCTTCTTTTAGTATCAATATTCATTTCATGATACCAGCTGTTAAGAAAGAGAAAAGGTGAAACTGCCACCCACAAATGACGCTTGACCGATTATCATTGGATTTTTGTTCTTTATTAATGCTTAATGGATAAAAGTCATTTTAGTCATGTTAAAAATGAGAAAAAAAAAATCATATTAAAACTATTAATCCTAACCGTAGATCTTATGTTTTGGGATACAAATATATACTATCTTAATGATGGGTTTATAAAAGAGAGAGGAACCAAACTTGGGTTCCTCAGAAATTTCCACATTACTTTATCATGAAAATGTTTAATATTCTTGATATCCTAACAATAGGTGCCAGATTCCAGTGATACTATGCTACCTATACACTTTTCGGCACCCTTTAAACGGCCGGTACCAGGAATCCTCAATTACCTAGTACCTCTTTTGCGATTCGGGTCATAATAAACCAACGAATCATCGGTACTAAAAAGAATGCTCCCGTACTCAAAGTCAGAAATTACTCTCAAGATGGTGGTGTTGGTTGTAGTTAACGTGCCGGTAGTTTTAGTCATCTTCAACTTTAATTAATATTTTACCAAACGTCTAACTGCTTGTTTCTCACATCACAACACAACAACGCACAGCAGAAATCCGCATTTCAAAAGCTGCAGCATTACCAATCTAAGCCTAAATTTTACTCCCTCTGTTCCACTTTAGATGATATTTTTTGAGTTTTCACGTAGATTAAGAAATAGAGAGAGATTTGAAGATTTTCCATCTATACCCTTAAGAAAAGTCTATAAACATTAATTGCTATTAGTGCATTCGAAATTAACTTATAGTTCCAAGACAAAATGTTAGGGTATTATTGGTAGTTTTATGGAAAAATATGAAAACCTTCAAGTATTGTGGAACAAGAAAATAACCCTAAAACATCATCTAAAATGGAACGGAGGGAGTATCATTTAAGGTTTAAAGCAAAAAGACTATATTAAAATTTAAATCCTAGAAGATAAAACCTAGATTTGTAAAGGGGATATCGGTATTATTCGGGGGTGATACCAATTCATATAGAACAAATAAATATTACTAGATCTTGGCCGTCAGATCGTTCAATTGGTATCATCCCCGCTAATAGTGGTATCCCCATTTATAAATCGTGGGGAAAAGAGAAAAGAAAAGTTTCCCATTTATACTTACTTGTCGGTTTGGATAGCACATCGGAAGTAGCCTTTCGACTTTTAGAAGTCGAAAAGTCAGAATTTAGTTTGGATGTTGAAACTTAAAACAACTTTTAGAAGTCGGAAAGGCAGTTTTATGTAAAGTAAAATTGTTTGCTTTTAATTTCTGCTTCTAACTTCTGCAAACGCGTTATACGAGTTCGAAACACATGTGGCTGGTATAACCACCCACCGACTTATCGTCGTCCCACAATGACATATGCGAAATGGTAATTCTGATGGTTCTATCTTTTAACCGATTGTATTTTTTCTAGCTCATTATATCTAAAATAAGAGTTATTAGATACTCCGTCAATTTTCTTTTTCTTTTTTTTTTTTTTCTGAAAAGTGATGTTATCACTTTTTCAATTATGCATATTTTTAGACTAAAATATTAAAAAGTGGTAGGGAATACGATTTATATGAAAATTTATGAATCTAGTTGGAAATGTACCGTACAAATTAGGGACAAAATGATATCTGACTCAAATAGCTCCGAATCTGAGCTAAATCAACTCTCAAGAAAACAAAAATAGTGATCTTAAGCTGACTCAAAGTCAAGGTCCCCCCATCCAACAAATAATGTATAACACCGACTGTCCTTCGAATTGTCGAAATCTTACTGGGTTTTGGTTTCTAAAAAAACAGGTCTTCTGTAGTCAAATGTTTAATCAAGACAACATCATTGAATAACTAGTATTGGATCAAACTCCGGGATTTAAATACCAAAACCAAATAACAAATAGGCTTAAAAAATTATCATCTTTTCTATTTGGAACTACTACCACCCTTTTAAAAAGATGGTCTTATTTTATGTACAAATACAAAATATAATCTTATTTTATGTATTAATCACTCATAAAACAAGTCTAATTTTTGAAAACGAAGGGATTAGCAATTTTCTTCTTTTCCTTGTTGTTGAAGAATAAAGAAATTCTTTGCCGTGTTGTTAAAGCGAAGAAATTAAGCAAATAGAACCGTGATTTGGTGAACAGTTTAATCCGTTCCAATCATTCCTGACATCCAATAATAATCAAACAGTCAAATATACTTTTTTATTAGTCAATCATCCAAATTTACGTATTTATTTGCGAAATATTTACATTTTTATCTTAAAATTATATAGACAATGAATCATAAATAAAATCATACAAAGCTTTTGTATGATTTGACGTGGGTTAAATAAAACGATTATTTTTTGGGAACTGCTAGACTTATCGAATGGGCTCCCGAGTAAAATCCCAATTGCACATCAAACGGACAAGAGGGAAGCGTTCTGAGCATTAAGATATGCGCTGGCAAAGTGGGCCCACTGCTTACCGGGATTCCAAGTTTTTTTTTTTAATAGATAAAGCAGGTATTTAACCTGAAGTTACAGAACTAGAAAAAATAAAATACAACAGGACTGACTGTAACCCACTTTCAAACGTGACCAAGTATCCACTCTCCGAATGTAATCTCGTTAACGTAATCACATATACGAATTCCAAGTAACCAATAATAATAACAGTAACGCCCGATTAAACACGGGAGAGACCAATAGTAACCGTAACATCCGCTTACATACGGGGGAGTTTGGATCGTTGAAACATGATCCCCAACCCTAGAACCAATTTTTAATTTTTTTCTGAGGAACAAGACCTTCCAAAAAAGGTTTATCAGAATCTGTGCCGGTCGGAAAATAATAAACTTGCCAGATAAATCGTCGGAGTTTCTGTATCTGCCGGAAAAGATCATCACCATAACTGCGGCTGTTTAACAGATAGTGACCCAAACTTAAGAACACCATTACTGTGGAGAATACAAGACCCAACACTGAAAGTAACAAAACAGACCAAAAAATCCTGAACAAAGCCTATCTAAAAAGAGATTTAACAAGATCTCTATTTGTTACACATCCTAAACTAAGAAAGCAAAATAAAGATACCAGAATACCACCAAACAGAGAAACTAAAACAAGTCTCCTCAGAATTAGGGATCTGATGAAAGGACTACCACAGATGTTGATGCTTGGCTTTGAACATAGATCCGGAACGATGATGGCGATATCCACTGAAAATTTCTTATACAAACCATATCAGCAAACCGAAACCACAGATCTTCTATGAAAACCAAAAAAAATGCAAGAAACAACCACTTAATCCGAAAATAAACACCAGTAAAAACTAAGAAAAGAAAAAACAGTAGTAAAGAAACTAAGGGTGATGATTTATCTTCTCAGATCGACCCATAAAGAGCCGATCTGAGAAGGGGAGTTTCAGGCCAAAAAGGGTTGCGTCGCTGCAATTTTCGGAGACAGAGTATATTTTCGGAGAGAGAGTCAGATGTTCATGGCCCATTCTCGGAGAGAGAGTCAGATGTTCATGACCCAATTATCGGGATTCCAAGTCAGGATTGTACATCTATCACTTCCGTTGTTTTTTTTTCTATTTTTTTGATCAATGATATTGATAAAAGGATTGTAACTCTGTTATAATATTTTTAGTTGAAGCAGTGTCCTTTTGAATTGGTCCCCGTTAGAGTTCTACAACTAAACTCATGGTCTAGTTTCATTCCGTTGAAGTTTTGGCTTCTAGTCTCACATTAGGATTCGGTGATCATCTATCCCACAATATCTATATATAAAACTCTCTTTATTGTTTGCTAGTAGTATCGCTACATCAAATATGTATATGTCTATGTCTATAACAAGCATACCGGAGAAACTCTACTTTGAGATACTCTTAAGGTTACCAGTAAAAGCATTACTTGTTTGCAAGTGCGTTTGCAAGAATTGGCTTGAACTGATCAGCAACCCGAGCTTTATTGCTACGCACGTTAATCATAGTACCCAGAGAAACAACTTTAGTCTAACGTTTAAAAGTTATGAAGGGCGTAGATTCGAGTATGCAGTTCACTCCGTAGGTTACCAATCACCATCGTCAATGAATGAAAGTGATCAGGATGATCATGTTGACATGTTTAAAGGTGGCTCAATCTTTTCATCAACTTTTGTTGACTTGTTGTGCTCTTGTAATGGTTTGGTCTGCTTAAACTTACGGACTAATATCAATAAAGGAAGGATTTGTTTGTGGAACCCATCCACGAGGGAATACAAGAAACTACCGCCACCACCAACAAGGCGACATCTCTTCAATTTTTACTTATCTGCTTTGGGTTATGATTATGAGATTAAGGATTACAAGTTTGTACTTATAGTAGAATTGGACAAGTGGACCTATCAAATCCTAGTGTATACGTTAGGATCCAATTCGTGGAAGAAAATTCAAGATATTTCTTGTGGGAGAATTGAGAGGCAATCCGGGGTGCTTGTCAATGGAGCTTTTCACTAGTTAGGTGAAAGAGTCGAAGGCGGTTCCAGATTCATAATCTCTTTCGATATCGGCAACCATAGATTCAATGTTATAGAACTACCTAAAGAAGCTGTTGAGGGATACTGCCTTTGTGTGGGAGTGTTGGAAAGCTGCCTTTGTGCTGTTGTTCATGTTAATAAAGACGTGGCACGTCCTCAGGTTGTAGTATGGGTAACACAAGAGTATGGAGTTCAAGAATCTTGGACTAAACGTTATGTCATTAACCATGAGAGAATTCTGCGCAACTTCCGTTCTTTGAGGCTTATGTGGTATTTTAGGAACTGGGATATTGTTTTTGCATTTCCTGGTTATAATAATTTAGTTATATACAACCCGAAGCATGAAACGGTTATGAAACCAAATATTCGTGGTTTTGCCAAACATAATCAATGAACAAGAGAGTTACTTTGAAACCTTAGTTTCACTAAACTCTTGTATGTATGTTGGAGGAAATGGACAAATAGAGTTCTCAATCGAAGATGATGAGCAAGAAGAAGAGGAATCAATTATTGAAGATAATTAAGCACTATTAAGTTATTTGTTGTTAATTTTAACAATCCCTGATTGTAATTGGAATTTTTAATAACTTCATGTTCATCTTAGCTGCTTTCCTGTGCTTAGAGATTCTCTGTCTTTAGTTGTTTCTTTGTGCTATTTGTTTTCCCTTGAGTTTTGTGCTCATCTTTAGTTGTACACTGCCGCACACGGCTTGTGTGCAATCTATTCTCTTTGATGGATCAAAAAACTTCATGTTCATAATTTCATGTATTCACATACGGAAACGATATTATTATTCATGCTTCTTGAACATGGATTATTCATATAAACAAACAAAGACAAAAGTTCTTTCAAGTTAAACTAAACTTTGACAGTACAAGATGAAGAGGATATTTCATACGCATAGCCATTCCAGATGTTTCTTCCATATTTACGTCTTCCTTGTTCATCCCGCTTGGTAATTCCCAATTAAAACAAGGTAGAGTAGATTTGCGAGAGTGAGTTCAACCATTACGAGTCCCATATGAATACCGGGACAACCTCTTCTTCCACCACCAAACGCTAAGAACTCGAAATTTTCCATTCCTCGAATATCGGTAGAGTTATCAACGAACCTGTCTGGGTAAAATTCATTGGGATTTTCCCAATATGCCGGATTTCTACCTATAGCCCACGCATTTATAACGACTCTTGTTTTCGGTTTGACATCATATCCATCGACGTTCTTTGTTTACCATACATTCTCTTGGAACCAACAATGGAGCTGGTGGGTGTAGTCTTAATGTTTCCTTGACCACCATTTTTAGATACCTAGGAAATGGTGAAGATCCTTCTCTTCTACTTTCTCTTTGTCTTTTCCTACATAATTTCTAACTTCTTCTTGTACTTTCTTCATAGCTTCAGGATTTCTTATCAATTCTCGCGAGTGCCCAAGTCATGGTTATAGAGATGTTTTCGCTCGCTCCCGCAATATACAAATTCCGAGAAGAAAATTTGAACAAATGATTAAGCGGTGAATTTGTAATTATAATCGAATAATAACATATCTACATAGTTGTAATTATACTTACCATAATAATTGCTTTGATATGATCACTCATGAGACGACGACCGTTACTAAGACGATTATCCTTTTCAACGTTTAACAAAACATCAATAACATCTTCATAATCGGGTTTCGGTCTATTTGGATCAAGATGTGCATCTAAGACTTCTTTGAAAAAACTTATCAAGACTACAAAAACATTTTTCTAGCCTCCCATGAAATCCAGTTAGCCTGTCAAAAATCCAACCTACCTTAGGAACACGTCGGACGCAGAAAAACTCGCAACACAATGCCTAGTTCATGAAATACTTTTCTAAGCTCGATAGGAAGGTATTCATCTCGGTATCATTAATACGATTCTGGTGAAAACTCTTGCCAAATGACACTCTACAAACAACTTGATCCATAAGACATAAAAATTTCTCATAAACATCAATAAGAGCAATAGGAGAAGCGGAAGAGGATCTTGATATGGAATCAACTAAAGCTGCGATTTCTTCCGCCCTAATTACGCAGAAGGATTGCACTCTTTTCACACTAAATACTTCATGGACACATATTTTTCGAACATCCTTCCAGTATTCTCCATAAGGTGCAAATACAATATCTACGTAGTTATAAGAAAGACGTTTGGACTTGCTAACGGAGGTCTAGTACAAAAATCGAATCACGTGTTTTCAAGGCTTGTTTTGCGGCTTCAGCCGACGTAATTACGATTTGTGGGTATACTACCGAGTTGTAAAAGCATTACCGGACCATATTTTTTGAGATAACTTATGAAGAAAACGATGAGGTGGTTTCCCAAGTTGATGCAAATTTCCAGATGATTGGAAGCTTGGGTGGGCTAGGAGGAAAGTTTTGTGCGCTTTGATCGATTCTCAATAGAAAATAAACAGGTAGAAGAATTAAAACTAGAAGTAGTGGGGGAATAAGCAAAGAAGATGTGATTCCAAGAACCTCCATGTTTACACAAGTAACTGCTATCAGGTAGTGATCAGAGAACTGCTATCGAGGTAGTGATCGAGCTTGGTTTTTCTTTCCTTTGTTGGTTTGGTACCTTTGGGTCTATTGCCCTTTTATACTGGAGTTTATCAAAATTGGTACATGCAGTGTCTAATTAATGGGCTGGACATTTGTCACGGAATTTCCGGATGTGAAAGTTTGGATATACACAACCGCCTTTTTGATTAGAGTTTGTTTAGTGTTTTTGTTTTCTTTTGTTTTTGTCTTTCTTTTGTTTTTGTCTTTCCAGATGTGGAAGTTTGGAACAAAAACAAAAATTGGTACATGCACTTCCTTTTTGATTAGAGTTTGTTTAGTGTTTTTGTTTTCTTTTTCTTTTATTTTTGTCTTTCTTTTGTTTTTGTCTTTACGGATGCAGAAGTTTGGAACAAAAACAAAAATTGGTACATGCAAGTGCCTTTTGATTAGAGTTTGTTTAGTATTTTTGTTTTCTTTTGTTTTTGGCTTTGTAGTCGTTTAGTATTTTTGTTTTCTTTTTCTTTTGTTTTTCACAAAATTGGTTAAAAAGATCAAAATCAAAATTTCCTGGGTGAAAAGGACAGTCAGATTTAGATACTGTTTAAATAGACAAAAATTTAAAAATAGGCAGGATGTAACCGGTTTCATCCTGTCCATTTTTAAATATTTTTTCTTATTTTTATTTTACACAGGATGCATCCAGTTTCATCCTTACTATTTTTTTAAGTTTAAGCCAGGATGAATCCAGTTTCATCCTTGCTATTTTTTTTGGTCCATTTCACCCATAAAATTTTTACTCGGCCATTTGAACCGTGTTTTAAATTTTTTGAACAAATGACCCATTTTCCGTTTGTTTTTGTACTTGATATATTCAAGAAGCTTTCCGTGCGCTACTTTAGGAAGAATTAAAAATTAATTTGTTTAGAGATAACTGAATTTGCAATCAAACAAGACGAGGAGTTGCAAGAGGGTAACATTTTTTTTTGCATATATTAATAACTTTTTGTTTATGGGACTAATGATTCTAACGAAGTAATCTCTAAACTGTAAATATTACATTTGGTTAACAATAAACAAATCGGATGACTTTCAATATGTAAATGAGCATTAATCACCGGTATAGTGCTTCATATGTTTAATCACCGGTATGATGTTTGATCTTATTATTCTTAAGATCTGAGATTCGAGGTAGGTTGTACTTAATTGGGACTATCTATGCAACGAATAATGGAATTTTGACGAACGAATTTTTTTTTTTTTTCTGATAATGAAAAAGAAGAGTAGATGATGAAGGAAGAAGAGAACTCTGAATCTACTACTCTAGTGATGAAGTTTCGTAAAGAGGGTTCAGTTCAAATTAAAGAAAAGATATAAGGGTGCTTAATTAATAATATTCTAAAAAATTAACAAAACACATTTATACCAAGATTTAAAGCGAATGATGTGAATCCAACGGTGGCTAGCCGCTAAAAGAAAAAGGGTACATTATTTATATGTCCCTACTTTTGACACTCAATAAATATGTCCTTATACAATAATAAATATGTCCCTACTTTTTTATAACCTTATCCATTTAATATTAGATTACCTTACTACCCTCAACTCTATAATATTTTTCTTTATTTCAAAATACAACAAATTTCTTCCTCTAATACTTCACCACCACCAATAGCACCACCACCACTACCATTCCACCACCACCGTTCAACAACCACCACCTACCAACCGCCACCACCACTAATATTCCACCACCACTCCTTCACCGCCACCATTACACCACCACTAGTCCTCCACCACCACCATTACACCACCAACAGTCCTCCTCCACCACTAGTCCGTCATCGCCGCCGCCACCACCACCGCCACCGTCGCCGCCGCCGCCGCTGGTTTAGATATTTTTGGATCAACAATAGTAGTTGATCCAAATAAAAATAGAACCAACAGTATTTGATCAAAAAAAAAAAGAATCAACAGTAGAAGTTGATCCAATTTAGTGGATAAACTTCCATTGTTGATCCACTAAAATTGGATCAACAATGGAAGTTGATCCATGTAAAATTGGATCAATAATGATAGTTGATCCATGTAAAATGGAGTGAACTTGGCGTGAGTCGAACACGCATCATCTGACATGGAGTCAGCCATGCTACCATTGCACCACAAGTTCAACATTGGAAGAAATTTACATCATTTAAACTACAAAGCATGAGTTCAAAGGATCAACAATAGTAGTTGATCCCATATAGATGGATCAACAACCATAGTTGATCCAAAATATATGGATCAACAACCATAGTTGATCCAATATCCTTACTGCTTCAACCCATATAACCACCATATTTCATTACCACGATCATTACATGTAGCTTCATAAACACCAACGACTCCAAGAACGACTTCAAAACCAATCTCGACAACTACAAACAAACCGTAACCACCATTATACTACTATTTCCATGACTAATTTCTCATTCGTACCTCTCCACCATTACCGTCACTAACAAATCACACATTTCCAGCACCACCACCAACACCAAAACAACCAGAACCAACATCCAACAGTACTTTATCCATTTCAGTTGGATCAACAATGGATGTTTATACATTTCAGTTGGATCAACAGTGGATGTTTATCCACGGTAGTTGGATCAACAATGGATGTTTATCCATGTCGATGGAAAATGCTACCATTTAACCGATTGCAGTTTTCGAGATCCACCAACAAAACCATCAAACACCATTTATAATCCATAGCAGCACCACCATTGTATGCTCTGAAATCTGCAACACCAATTCGAACCATCAGAACCACCATGAGCTCAAACCCTAGTTTCGATTTATGCAAAATCACAAAATCAAATCCTAATTTTAGATCTAATCTCACAAATCACCACCACCAATAATTATACTCAATCTTCACCACCACCCACCACTGTCTATAGCACCAATTTCATGAACCCAAATTATTACAATCATTATTCTAACCTATTCACTCCTTTTTTCCTCCATCACCACCAACACAATCTCCATGACCACCACCATCATCAAATAACAGAACAATGATTCGATATCCTCCTCCACTGCCACCACCACCACCACCATCATCAAATAAAAGAGCGGCGATTTAACATCCTCCACCACCCAGATCTAAGTTCGGAAGGCTATTTTCTCGTTGATTGTCCGACAGATTTGAGTTGTATACCTAAATCAAGTAGAAATCAATATAAAACGACTGTTTAAGAGTTGGGTGTGGTGATGTAGGTGGTGGATTAGGTAGTGAATGAGCTGATAATGGCGGTGATGAAGATAGAGGTTCTTGCGGCGGCAACGAAGATGGTTACGGAGCTCGATTTGTTTTCTCTGGATGAGAAATAAAGCAGATAAGAAGAAGCAGAAGTCAATAAGGTATAAAGGTTTGGGTATATTTGGAAATCTCTATATTGTGGATGGGCCCCTGATGGGCTTATAGATAAAGAAGGACAAAATTATTATGTGATAAGGATATTTGTATAGACCTTCAAAAGTAGGGACAATAATTCAATTACCACAAAGAAAAATATGTCGAACTCCTCACGTTAGAAATTTGAAACAATCTGGTACTTGATTATATACACTTGGGTCGGGAGAGTCCGACCATCCACTTTATGGAACAAGATGTTTCTCTTGTCTCAGCCATCTAAATTATGTTGCGGGGAAAATAACACAATGAAGTTGCATAATAAATAAATAAACACCAAATAAGTGCTAAATTTTGTTAGTATTGCTCCACTAAGATGTCTAGAAATATATGTACAGTTATGACCACAATTAAACAGTGATGGAGCTATCACTTTTATTATAAGTCTTTTATGAAGCAGAAGTTTGACGACGGTACTTGATAAAATTCTAATTGGAGCAATTCTGTGGTAAAGAAAACCCGCTTTCTTAAATTCAAAAATTATTACACTTCTCTGCATCCCATGCTTAGGTGAACCCGAGCATTGCCCACAATGAATAGATTACACCTCAGCTTGACGGTCTATGGTTTAAATTATATATGTTTAACTTAGAAAATGAAATGTATATGATTTAAATAAAATCGTCAATTTGGTTTCCTAAATAAGGATATAAAAAACACGTGCTGAAAAAGAAATGCCGCCAACTTAATGACGTAATTTGCAAAGACCAAAATATTTAATCACCTAATTACGCGCCCCTAAAATAAGTTTGTTCGACATTGGTTGATTGGTTAATTGTTTTATATGTCTCAGTAACTGATTTGGTTATCGTCGTCAATATTGAAAAAAAGAACCCGTCAACTTATTTGTGGTAAACCGCAAAGACCATAATATCAACACACCTAATTACGCACACGTAAAATAAACTTTTTGGGCGTTGGTTGATTGTTTAATTAATACAGATTTCTTTAAAAAGACCAAGCGTCGAGGCCGAATTGACACGTAAATTATGGAAGCATCCGGAAGAGGAAGATGAATCCAATCGATTAGTTGGAAAAAAAAATCGTCAATTTGGTTTTTCTATGGTAAACCCCAAAGATACCTAAATAAGGATACAAAAAAACGTGTGCTGTAAAAAAACTACCGCCAACTTAATAACGGTTCACTGCACATACCAAAATACTTACGCACCTAATTACGCGCCTCTAAAATAAGTTTGTTGGGCATTGGTTGATTGGTTAATTATTTCATATGTCTCCACAACTGAATTGGTTGTCGTCATCAATGAGGAAAAACAAAACCAACTTATTTGTAGTAAACCGCAAAGTCTAAAATATCAACACACCTAATTACGAAAACGTAAAATAAACTTTTTCGCGTTGGCTGATTGGTTAATGAATTTTTATTTCTTTAAAAATACGGAAGCATCATGCTGAACTGGCACGTAAATTATGGAAGCATCCAGAAGAGGAACAGATGGATCCAACTGATTAATGGGACAAAAAAAATCTTCAATTTGGTTTTTCAATGATAAACCACAAAGGTACGTAAATAAGGATATAAAAAATACGTGCTGGAAAAAAAAACTGCCGCCAACTTAATAACGGTAAGCTGCACAGACCAAAATATCTGCGCACCTAATTACGCGCCCTAAAAGAAGCCTGTTGGACATTGGTTGATTGGTATATCTCTGTACCTGATTTTGTTGTCGTCATCAATGATGAAAAAAAAAACTGTCAACTTATTTGTAGTAAACCGTAAAGACAAAAATATCAACACACCTAATTACGCACACGTAAAATAAACTTTTTGGGCGTTGGTTGATTGTTTAATTAATACAGATTTCTTTAAAAAGACTGAAGCGTCGAACTGAATTGACACGTAAATTATGGAAGCATCCAGAAGAGGAACAGATGAATCCAACTGATTAGTTGGAAAAAAAAATCGTCAATTTGGTTTTTCTATGGTAAACCCCAAAGATACCTAAATAAGGATACAAAAAAACGTGTGCTGTAAAAAAACTACCGCCAACTTAATAACGGTTCACTGCACATACCAAAATACCTACGCACCTAATTACGCGCCTCTAAAATAAGTTTGTTGGGCATTGGTTGATTGGTTAATTATTTCATATGTCTCCACAACTGAATTGGTTGTCGTCATCAATGAGGAAAAACAAAACCAACTTATTTGCAGTAAACCGCAAAGTCTAAAATATCAACACACCTAATTACGAAAACGTAAAATAAACTTTTTCGCGTTGGCTGATTGGTTAATGAATTTTTATTTCTTTAAAAATACGGAAGCATCATGCTGAACTGGCACGTAAATTATGGAAGCATCCAGAAGAGGAACAGATGGATCCAACTGATTAATGGGACAAAAAAAATCTTCAATTTGGTTTTTCAATGATAAACCACAAAGGTACGTAAATAAGGATATAAAAAATACGTGCTGGAAAAAAAAACTGCCGCCAACTTAATAACGGTAAGCTGCACAGACCAAAATATCTGCGCACCTAATTACGGGCCCTAAAAGAAGCCTGTTGGACATTGGTTGATTGGTATATCTCTGTACCTGATTTTGTTGTCGTCATCAATGATGAAAAAAAAAACTGTCAACTTATTTGTAGTAAACCGTAAAGACAAAAATATCAACACACCTAATTACGCACACGTAAAATAAAAAATTTGGGTGTTTGTTGATTGGTTAATTAATTCATATTTCTTTTAAAAGACTGAAGCGTTGTATTGAACTTACACGTAAATTATGGAAGCAGTCAGAAGAGGAACAGATGGATCCAACTGATTATTGAGATTTCTAAGCTATGACGTGTAATTCGAAAACCTCTTTCAAATCCTAAATGGGATAGGTCATATTCGAGCGCCTTTTTATGTAAGTCAGTAAAGTTTTGGTTGTCGTCATCAATAATTAAAAAAAAAAAACGTTAACATATTTATGGTAAACCGCAAAGACCAAAATATCTACGCAATAAATTTTTTGGAGTTTGGTTGATTGGTTAATTTGTATTTCTTTAAAAAGATTTAATCGCTTCATACTAAACTGACACGTAAACTATGGTAGCATCCTAAAGAGATGGAACAACTGGATCCAACTGATTGTTGAGACTTCTAAGCTCTGAAGTTTAATTCAAAAACCTCTTTCAGTTTTTAAATGGGACAATTCCTATTCGAACTCCTTTTTTATGTCAGCAAGTAAAGACCAATTGCTTCACCTGGTTGGATCATCAATTTTGTCTCGGATACATCAATTAGCTTTAGAGTTTAACCATGAAAATGTTGTTATCTTTTTTGAAACGGTCGAGTCCGTAGCCATTATCGTTTTTTATTCTGTTGTCCAGGTATGCTAACGGTATTGTTGGTCCAATTGCTCTTCATTATGAAGGTGTTTTTGTCATCCAACTCACAACCTGTATACACATTTAATCATAAGCTTAAAGATTCCTTTTCAATTATAATCCAAACTATTACATAATTTATAGTAAACTAGGAAGATTATATGCACCGGATAAAAATGTCATACATCATGTATTCATCTAGCAATCTTAAAGTAGGATGAAACCGATTTTCTTCCTCGTTTAAATGTGTACGAAAACCAATTCAACTGATTATAGAACATGATGAAACCATTTTCATCCTAGTTTAAATATGGATGAACAAATTAAGCCAAATATAAAACATGATGATAACAGTTTTATACTAGTTTAAAGAGTCCAAATTCCCGCACCCCCTAAAACCGGGGTGCACACTCCGGCGTTTCTTATTGGGTGTTTGTTCGGTCAAAAACCAGATTTTTCTTTCTCCTTTCTAATAAAAAGTATTTTCCATTTAATAAAAATATGTTCTCTTCTTTTACTATTACCATATTGAGTGTCTTACTATCTTCTTATTTTTAAAAAAAAAAAATCTTACTATCTTTTCTATCGATCGAATTCATCTTGATTTTGTAAGTTCAATCTTTTGTGTAAGGAATTTCGAAATTTGGGTAATGGATCATGGGTTTATGATGAACTAGGGTTAAAAAAAATCAATTGGATTATATCGTTTAGAAACGATGGGTTTAAATCGAGATCATAGGTATTAAGAGAACCCAAGGATCAGTCAAGAACCTATTGAGATCAATCATGAGATAAAAAAAACCCAAATCTATCTCAATAATAAAAAACAACAACTTTAAAGTCAAATATGGTGTTCATGATTGAATCTGTGCTTAATTTGTAAACAGAGAAATATTTGGTGCTTCTTCTTCATCTTCAAGCAATATTTGGTGTTTCATCATCAATTGTATTGGTGGCTGAAGGTGATTTCCAAAGAGGGGTAGAGAAATATATGGGGTTGTATTAATGGTACTACTGCAGTTGATCAAATCTAAGAAATTGATTCCAATTCCACCTTTCACAGTTGCTTCCCGTGGTGCTTATGATTTTTATGTTGAAGATCAATATATTAAAGATCATACTTATTACCCCTTGGACTAATTAAGTTGCTAGACAACAATCAGTTTTTTGGGAAGTATAATAGCAATATGTTTTGTAATTTTTATTTGAGAAAAGAAAGAAAAAAAAATCAGTGGTTTCGGAAAAAAAAAAAGGATAATTGGTTTTGGAAGTTTCATCCCAAAGTTAGGAAGGCCGTAATGTGCACCCCAGTTTTAGAGGGGTTCACAAATTTGGACTCTAGTTTAAACATGGATGAAAACAAATTCAGCAAATCTAAAACATGATGATACCAGTTTCATACTAATTTAAATATGAAGACAAAATCATCCAAGATAATACCAGTTTCATATTAGTTTAAACTTCGATGAAAACAAATTCAGCCAAATCTAGAACATGATGATACCAATTTCATTTGAAACTGAACGATACCGGTTTCATACTACTTTCAATTCAACATAATCTAAAACAGAACGTGGTACCAATTTCATCCAGGTTTACGCAAGAAAATAAAGAACAAAATTTCATTAATCCAATACAGGATGATACTAGTTGCAACCACGTTTACGCTAGGAAAAAAAACTAACAGACGAAAATATAACTCACCTCATAAATATCAGGTCTAAGATCGGATGTACCAGTTTCATCTAAGTTTACCCACGAAATAAGAACAAACTAAAATTTCACTCATATACAAAATGATTCATGTCATAAATTAAGGCAGTTATGGTCAATTCACGCGAAATTTATGAATTCAGTAAAATAAAATCAAGAAAAAAACTTAGAATTAAGAAACTTACGAGTGCCCATCATGAGAAATTGATGCATGCCAAAACCTAATTTTCTTAGTTTCAATGAATTTAAGAATATCTATTTTAATTTGGGTATTTGAAGAAAAAAAAACACATTGGGTGGTAGAGGTGGTTTCAAAGTTGATGATGCTATATGTATTTGTGGTGGAGAAAAATAGTGGTGTTGGTTGCATTTGTTATAGATGATGATGGTGGTGGTCGTAGTTAATGTGAAGGTAGTTTTAGTTATTGTTTGATGAAGGTCACAGTTGTGGTTATCATTGATGATGGTGGTGGTGGTGATTATAATTAGCGGTGTGGAGAAAGAGAAGATTGAAATGGAAGAGAGAAGATTTCGATGATGGTAGCAGTGGTGTCAGTGGGTCTTGAAGATGGCGGAGTAGGAAAAACATACTATCGATGCTTCTTTTTGAATTATAAAATAAAGAGAAACGATGGGGCTTAATTGTCAGTTTCAAATTAAACTATTTCCTGTCTGTTTGACCCAGACGAAGTTTTATTCGTCCATAACAATTGAGAATTTAAAAGTTTCTGGGAATTTGACCCATTTTCTGATACTTATATTATATGGGTTATGGAGGGTTTAATACGGCAGCGGAACCATTCCGACTGGCTGAGTTCGGGTTCGGGCCTGCGACCGACTTTCGTGTATCAAGAAAAAAACAAATATATATATATATATATATAGATAAACTTATGTTGTGTTGTTTGATTGTTAATAAATTAAATTTCTCTAGGAATCAAATGACAATAAAAAAAACCACATAACAACTACGCCATAATTTTGATACTGGTGAAAATCATGATAACAATCAAAAAGTTACTATTATAAGTTATAAACACTGAATCAAATTTACTATTGGTTAATTTATTAC
This sequence comes from Papaver armeniacum, assembly GCA_023531295.1. Classification (NCBI taxonomy): domain Eukaryota; kingdom Viridiplantae; phylum Streptophyta; class Magnoliopsida; order Ranunculales; family Papaveraceae; genus Papaver; species Papaver armeniacum. The sequence goes on from JAJJWW010007442.1 coordinate 24,043, forward strand.
TCTCTTCGTCCCATTATTAGTTGACCTATTCATTTCAAAAAAATTGTCTCACTAATAGGTGACCTATATTATCAAATAAGGGGATATTTTAAAGCTACAATTTTAATTGATTATTGTTAGTATAAGAAATATGTATGATTTGATATTGCTCCACTAAGATGTCTAGAAATATAAAGCTATGACCACAATTAAACAATGATGTATCACTTTTATTATAAGTCTTTTATGAAGCAGAAGTTTTGACGACGATACTTGATAAAATTTTGATTGGAGCAATTCTGTGGTAAAGATAACCCACTTTCTTAAATTCAAAAATTATTACACTTCTCTGCATCCCATGCTTAGTTGAACCCGAGCATTGCCCACAATGAATAGATTACACCTCAGCTTGACGGTCTATGGTTTAAATTATATATGTTTAACTTATAAAATGAAATGTATATGATTTAAATAAAATCGTCAATTTGTTTCCTAAATAAGGATATAAAAAACACGTGCTGAAAAAGAAATGCCGCCAACTTAATGACATAAGTTGCAAGACCAAAATATTTAATCACTTAATTACGCGCCCCTAAAATAAGTTTGTTCGACATTGGTTGATTGGTTAATTTTTTCATGTCTCAGTAACTGATTTGGTTTTCGTCGTCAATATTGAAAAAAAGAACCCGTCAACTTATTTGTGGTAAACCGCAAAGACCATAATATCAACACACCTAATTACGCACACGTAAAGTAAACTTTTTGGGCGTTGGTTGATTGTTTAATTAATACATATTTCTTTAAAAAGACTGAAGCGTCGAACTGAACTGACACATAAATTATGGAAGCATCCAGAAGAGGAACATATGAATCCAACTGATTAGTTGGATTCATATGTTCCTCTATGGTAAACCCCAAAGATACCTAAATAAGGATACAAAAAACGTGTGCTGTAAAAAAACTACCGACAACTTAATAACGGTACACTGCTGTTGATGGTGGTTTTTAAACAAGGGGTAAAATCGTAAAACCCCATGACCTAGTGTTACCCGCAACACATTAACTAAGAGCATTTAACTCAGGTGTAAATAATTAATAGGGGTATTTTTTCAAAATACCAGATTAGGGTTTTCGACCACGTAACCCTAATTCCAAAACCTAGCCGCACACCGCGCACCATGGCAACAATGCCAAACCAAGCCGCACATCGCGCACCATGGCAACAATGCCAAACCAAGCCGCACTGCGCACCATGGCAACAATGCCAAACCAAGCCGCACACTGCGCACCATGGCAACAATGCCAAACTAAGCCGCACACTGCGCACCATGGCAACAATGTCAAACCAAGTCGCACACTGCGCACCATGGCAACAGTGCCAAACTAAGCCGCACACTGCGCACCATGGCAACAATGTCAAACCAAGCCGCACACTGCGCACCATGGCAACAAAGCCAAACCAAGCCGCACACTGCGCACCATGGCAACAATGCCAAACTAAGCCGCACACTGCGCACCATGGCAACAATGCCAAACTAAGCCGCAAAATACGCACCATGGCAACAATGCCAAACCAAACCGCACACTGCGCACCATGGCAACAATGCCAAACCAAGCCACCATGGCAACAATGCCAAACCAAGCCGCACACGGCAACAACGCTAAAACCAAGCCGCACACTGCGCACCATGGCTAATGACGCCAAAACCAAACTACATATCGCACTCATTGGCAACCATGCCAAACTAAGCCGCTATGCCATTGGCACATGCCAAATATAGCGCCCTAGGCTTGCAAAACGTGCAACTAGGTCAACATGGCCGTACGTGCCATTGGCACATGCCAACACGTACAACAAGCCATACTTCCAAGCCGCTATGCCATTGGCACATGCCAAATATAGCGCCCTAGGCTTGCAAAATGTGCAACTAGGTCAACATGGCCGTACGTGCCATTGGCACATGCCAACGCATACCACAAGCCATATTTCCAAGCCGCTATGCCATTGGCGCATGCCAAATATAGCGCCCTAGGCTTACGAACCATACAACCTAGGCCAAGTCGGCCACGCATGCCATTGGCACATGCCAACATGCTCGCTGGTAGCTTTTCTTATCAAGGCCACGGCCCTAACGACCACGCATGCCATTGGCACATGCCAACATGCTCGCTGGTAGCTTTTCCTACCAAGGCCACGGCCCTAATGGCCACGCATGCCATTGGCACATGCCAAACACACACGCTGGTAGCCTAACTTGCAAACCGTGCAACCTACCACCAAGGCATTCCGCACATGCCATTGGCACATGCCAAACACACACGCTGGTAGCCTAACTTGCAAACCGTGCAACCTACCACCAAGGCATTCCGCACATGCCATTGGCACATGCCAAACACACACGCTGGTAGCCTAACTTGCAAACCGTGCAACCTACCACCAAGGCATTTCGCACATTCCATTGGCACATGCCAAACACACACGCTGGGTAGCCTAACTTGCAAACCGTGCAACCTACCACCAAGGCATTCGCACATGCCATTGGCACATGCCCACACGCCACTAGCAGCTCTGGCATTGCCACTTACACTCAACATACAACCTACCACCAAGGCATTCCGCACATGACATTGGCACATGCCACGCACGCCACTAGCAGCTCGGCATTGCCACTTGCGCTCAAGTACAACCCGCAACAAGGGCATTCCGCACATGCCAATGGCACATGCCACACGCGCCACTAGCAGCGCCACTTGCACTCAAGGTGCAACCAACGAGATATCAACACAAAACCTGGGGATGCTTTCCGGGGTTTTGGTTTTGGCGGTCACTGACTTAAGGCGTACACTACGCTCACATTAAGAAAGCGTGAAAAGGAATAAAGCGGTCAAATAAATGAGGAAATAATGGTGAAAACGTTTTCACCCATTAACACCATGCGGTTACCACCTCCTCCCATTATTTCACCCTTTACTCTCTTCCTTCATGAGGCCGTGGTACGTTTCAATCTCTACTTGTATAAATAGGTCTTACCTATTTCCACCGAGATAATAAGTCTCGGTCGGAGAAAAATACTACACTCTCGTAAAAGGCAACTTTCCAAGCTCTCCAAAAAGCTTTCATCTCTTGGAAGCTTCCAAGCTTCCACTCGATACAAGTCGAGACACTACTCTCCCGTAACTATTACGGGTCTCAACACCTTTCTTGGCTTCCCTCCCCAAATCAACCCTTCTCCTCCACTTTGTGACCGAAGCAAGTCCGGAACGGCCATTTCTTGGTTTAGCCGGACTTGTGCAGATTGATCTCCGAATCTATAAAGTGCTCACGTGCAGCACATTTGTTTAGGGTTTGAACCAGTTTCTCACTCACCTACCGAATTTACCGAAATCGGTTAAACGATTTTTACCCATAAACAATTGGCGACCACAACGGGAGGATTGATCTATCGGCTACAATGTCGACTGTCGATCTCGTTCTTCGACCCGAGATGTCAAGATGGTAGGGGACTTGCCGAAGATGCTACCACTCGATCCGACTCAACTACCAGACGACCGGTTACCGGTTGCAAAAACTACACGAGAAAACCTGGGACTCGTTGAAGATGCTACAGCGATTGGGGACTTGCGACTCGGTCCGACTCAACTACTGAGACAACCCGGTTATCGGTTGTTAAAACTACACCGGAAAACTGGGACTTTGAAGACGCTACCAAAGCAATTTGGGACTAATCGGCGATGCTACTAGCAAAGCCGCCTTGCTACCAAAAAGCCGCATTTTACTTGAGAGAGGCGTGTTTGCAAGTGAGTAAATTTAGATTGGGAAAGATATACGATCTGTTTTTAGGTTCTTAATAAAACCGCCATACTATTGCGTCTTGTGCCTATTGCTAGCACACACTTTCATAAAATCAATATTCCTTTCCCAAAACATAATCAGAGTTATATTATCAAAACCATTCATCCTAGAAATAATCCAATATCCTCAAAAGCTAACATTTATCTATCGACACAAGAAGTCCAGGAAGACAAAAACCATAAACCAGGCGCTTTGTTTGCCTTTCAAAAAAAAAAAAATTTCACCTACCCGTACATACCTACTTTGCACAATAACAATTACATGTCACTATTAGCAGACGTTACTACAGTGACATTTGAAGAATTATTTATGATGAAGTATTTCCACAAGTTTATGAAAGGCATACCTATGGCTACAGTTTACACCAGCACAAGAAAACAATAAAACAAATTGAAAGAGAAACGCTGGAGTACATAGCTGGGATATCCTTGCCCACTTTGTCACTACCGCTAACACCATGACGTGATAACAAAGATACGAGGTAAAAAGGGGAGCCAACCCATTTCATAAGCATAAAACTTTTTGAATTTGAATAAGGAAAGGATTTCCTGTTTGAGCTACGTATGGAAGAGGCAACTGGGCCCGCAGGAACAAGTCCAAGCCACGCCAAGCCAGCACCGTGCCAAGCCAATGGTCCACACCATACCGAAATCCAAGCCAGCGTCCACACCAAGTCAGCGCCCATTCCAAGACGATCCAGCGCCTACCAGACACTTTTCCAGGATGCGCTTACCTGACGCGCTTGCCAGACGCGCCCGCCAGCGCTTGCCAGAAGCGCTTTCCTGAAGCGCTTGCCAGACGCGCTTGCCATACGCGCTTACCAGGCACACATGCCGCACACGCATGCCAGCCGCAGTACCACACTTTGTGCTAACAGTTTGCATCCTTCCAGCGCTAACATCTTGCGCCCTTCCAGCACCATCCTCGCCCTTCGAAACAGCGCCATGGATCCAGCACTTCGTGATCAAAACCATGTCATCTCTGCACGATACACTTACGATCACCGTAACCGAGCCACTTCCGCCACCCCAACGGTTCTTCAAGCATGAAAGCTCCAACCGTCACCGAGAGACGCTACTCCACCATCGGGGCAAGATATGGAAGATCCGGAAGAAGCCGACCTCCTTTTAGCACTCGTTGATTTGATGAAAAGACGAAAGATACTTCAAAGCGGGACGCGCGTTATAGATGAAGAGGCTCGCGTTACTCTTGAACGCCCAGTAGAAGGGGATAAGCAATCCAATTTCGTCACACGTGAAGATCAGGAAGGACTTCTCCAAAATCAAAAGCAATGGAAATCAACAACTCTCCTGAGTTCACGGAGACCTTTCTTCTGTCGGGACCCTCATAATTGGAACTTCGCCCACAAAGTCGTACAGTCTATGATGAAACAGTTATGTGAGATTCTATATTTCTCCAAGGCATAACATCAAGACATATTTTCATCTCTCAACCGTATTGCATTAGGAAAGCAGGCGTTTCCAGCCAGGGAAGCCGTTCCCAAACCCCAACCTCTCCTAGAAAGCACGATCGACAGATGTAATTAGGGACTCCTAACCTCTTTTCTCTTGAGGGATGTCGAGTTTGACAGAACGTGACGCGACCTCCAACTTCCAAATGGTAGCCGTCAAGGCTCTGAGAGTTGCAAGATGTCATTTCAACGTTCCCTCCAGAAGTAGCTCCGCATCAATGTTCTCTCCAGAAGTAGCTACGCATTAACGTTCTCCAGCAGCGGCTTCGCTTCAACGTTCGCTTCAATGCCACTCCCTCCTGCAAAGGGTCGTGCCGCCACACTCCCCATATCAAGGAACATAGTCACAGCCAGCCAATCTTCGTAGTCATGGACACCTTTTAATCCATCTCGCCAAAACTCGTGATCATGGACAGGTTGCTCGCTTACGCATCCAGCCAATCCTTTTACGTCCACTAAGCTCATAGAATATCAGCCAACCTACTTTGTTACCACGACAATGTAGTTTCTCCCGATTACATCTCCTACCAAGAACGTTGCCCCTCATTCGTTGATACCAGCGAGCTTCACCGCAAAGAAACAATTACTACAAAGATGGAAACACGTAAACCATACTTGAGAACGGAAGATATACATGGGATCCCTTCACTTTGTCAAAGCTACGAAGAACAGTCCACCAAAAATCCGTACCCACAACAAGGTCCTCTACTCTTCAAGGGTGCGGCGCAAGAACATCATCACCTCTCCGTCTGTAAGACGCCTTCAACACTTTACGAGGACGCGGAGGATCCCGAGCCTCGCACTATCCGAATATGTCATCATGTAATTTCTCGAGCATCCTAGTGTCACATCCGTAAGAGTACGATAGGCTTATATCAAATCCCGTGGAGGGGGATTCAAGGCGATATAATGAATGTAGGTCATGCATGGGGACTACCGGCGAAGATGCTTTCACTCCCCTCAACCAGGTTATTACTGATTTCAACATCATCACTATCGAGGTTTTACGAGCCGCGGGAATTTCTCAACATGAATCCGTACATGTGCACCGAAAACTCCAAAATCACAATCAGCTTCCCAACTCACGCCAACTTCCCAACATCGCCCAAGTTGCATCGGCCGCACCAATTGCGCCGACTTCCCAATGGTCGCCCAAGTCACGCCTGCAAGCACGCACAACTTCCACACCTTGCGCCGGTCCCACCAGCTAGCACACTCAGTTTCCCAACTCACGCCAACTTCCCAACGTCGCCCAAGCTGCACCGGCCCCACCAATTGTGCTAGCCTCCCGATTTGTGCAAAACTACCAGAGGCAAGGATTCCAAATCCTACTTATAAAAGGTCGACAAGCCTCATCAATTTCGTTTACGGTTTGTCGTTGATAGTTTGTCACCATCTTATGCTTACCTCCCGCAACAAAGCCCCCTGCTCCGAGCTAAGCGGGGACTTAATGTTGATGGTGGTTTTTAAACAAAGGGTAAAATCGTAAAACCCCATGACCTAGTGTTACCCGCAACACATTAACTAAGAGCATTTAACTCGGGTGTAAATAATTAATAGGGTATTTTTCAAATATGCAGTTAGGTTTTCGACACGTAACCCTAATTCCAAAACCTAGCCGCACACTGCGCACCATGGCAACAATGCCAAACCAAGCCGCATACTGCGAACCATGGCAACAATGCCAAACCAAGCCGCACACTGCGCACCATGGCAACAATGCCAAACCAAGCCGCACACTGCGCACCATGGAAACAATGCCAAACCAAGCCGCACACTGCGCACCATGGCAACAATGTCAAACCAAGCCGCACACTGCGCACCATGGCAACAATGCCAAACTAAGCCGCACACTGCGCACCATGGCAACAATGCCAAACGAAGCCGCACTGCGCGCACCATGGCAACAATGTCAAACCAATCCGCACACTGCGCACCATGGCAACAATGCCAAACTAAGCCACACACTGCGCACCATGGCAACAATGCCAAACTAAGCCGCACACTGCGCACCATGGCAACAAAGCCAAACCAAACCGCACACTGCGCACCATGGCAACAATGCCAAACCAGGCCACCATGGCAACAATGCCAAACCAAGCCGCACACGGCAACAACGCCAAAACCAAGCCGCACACTGCGCACCATGGAAGCGACGCCAAAACCAAACTACATATCGCACTCATTGGCAACCATGCCAAACTAAGCCGCTATGCCATTGGCACATGCCAAATATAGAGCCCTAGGCTCGCAAAACGTGCAACTAGGTCAACATGGCCGTACGTGCCATTGGCACATGCCAACACGTACCACAAGCCATACTTCCAAGCCGCTATGCCATTGGCACATGCCAAATATAGCGCCCTAGGCTTGCAAAACGTGCAACTAGGTCAACATGGCCTAGAGCTGGCAAACGGGCGGGCCGGGGCTGGCTTGTTACCAACCCGCGGGTTACGGGTTAATACGGTCCAAAGCTTGCGGGTTGAAATTCTTCACGGGTGGTTATTTCTCCAACCCGTGCCCGTCCCGCGTAAAGCTTGCGGGTTCACGGGTTAGCCCGGCTTGTTTAATTAAAAATCAAATTAAAATTTAATTAAGTTAATTTTTGACGAATTACAAGGATCAAACACAATTATTACAAGGATCAAACACAAATCCTTTCAAATCCTTCCCCGGATTCGCATCGGATCGTGCTACAACGAGCAAAATTGCAAAAACAAAAAAACAAGAAAATTCCCTTCATCTCTACCCTATGAAAAGAAATCATGCGAGCATCAATTCAAAGAATTTATAATAAACCCGCTACTACAGTACAATACTAGGATTGATACAATTTTTACATGAGATCTCTAATTTTGTGTAAAAAAAATTTCTAACTTGAGATCCGTGATTGATCAAATTCACATCCACCCATGAACATAATTTCAATTCTTTGCAGCAACGATTTCAATTCATTGAGATCCGTGATTCATTGCAGCAACGATTTCAATTCACACCCCATCAATATTATACCACCGACATCACCATACTCTTTTTCAAATTTCTTGAATCAATTCCATCAGTAGCAACTCTCCTTTTGCTGTAGAACATCAACATCTTCTCGATCTCGAAACCATTCGAATATCAACAAAACTTAAATTGAAATTAGGGTTTCAATTACTTACATATTATAATTCTCCTCTCGGTTTGTAATTAGGATTTCAATTAGGTCTGAATCTGATTCTCTATCTCCATACGTGAATCTCTTTAACTCTCTTTCGATGGAACTCTCTTTCCTCTATGAAATTTTTGTTTCTGAAAGTGAAAAAAACAAGAGAGATGATAAGATAAGAAGGGACGAAGAGGCAAGTGGGGAGTGTATAGGGGGACACGTGTGGGGTGGGGTGGGGTAACGGGTCAACTGGTTGAACCCGCGGGTTTTACAGTCCGGTCCGGGTTAACCCGTTTTCAAACAAGCCGACATTTTCCCAACCCTAACCCGGCTTGTTTAGAAACCAGCCAAGCCGGGCGCGGGTTTTTACGGTCCGGTCCGGTCCAACCCGCGGGTTTTGAGCTTGTTTGCCAGCTCTAACATGGCCGTACGTGCCATTGGCACATGCCAACGCGTACCACAAGCCATATTTCCAAGCCGCTATGCCATTGGCGCATGCCAAATATAGCGCCCTAGGCTTACGAACCATACAACCTAGGCCAAGTCGGCCACGCATGCCATTGGCACATGCCAACATGCTCGCTGGTAGCTTTTCTTACCAAGGCCACGGCCCTAACGGCCACGCATGCCATTGGCACATGCCAACATGCTCGCTGGTAGCTTTTCCTACCAAGGCCACGGCCCTAATGGCCACGCATGCCATTGGCACATGCCAAACACACACGCTGGTAGCCTAACTTGCAAACCGTGCAACCTACCACCAAGGCATTCCGCACATGCCATTGGCACATGCCAAACACACACGCTGGTAGCCTAACTTGCAAACCGTGAAACCTACCACCAAGGCATTTCGCACATGCCATTGGCACATGCCAAACACACACGCTGGTAGCCTAACTGGCAAACCGTGCAACCTACCACCAAGGCATTCCGCACATGCCATTGGCACATGCCACACACGCCACTAGCAGCTCTGGCATTGCCACTTACACTCAACATACAACCTACCACCAAGGCATTCCGCACATGCCATTGGCACATGCCACGCACGCCACTAGCAGCTCTGGCATTGCCACTTGCGCTCGAAGTACAACCCGCAACAAGGGTATTCCGCACATGCCAATGGCACATGCCACACGCGCCACTAGCAGCGCCACTTGCACTCAAGGTGCAACCAACGAGATATCAACAAAAACTGGGGGATGCTTTCCATGGTTTTGGTTTGGCGGTCACATCTTGCAGCGTACACTACGCTCACATTAAGAAAGCGTGAAAAGGAATAAAGCGGTCAAATAAATGAGGAAATAATGGTGAAAACGTTTTCACCCATTAACACCATGCGGTTACCACCTCCTCCCATTATTTCACCCTTTACTCTCTTCCTTCATGAGGCCAGGGTACGTTTCAATCTCGACTTGTATAAATAGGTCTTACCTATTTCCACCGGACAACAAGTCTCGGTCGGAGAAAAATACTACACTCTCGTAAAAGGCAACTTTGCAAGCTCTCCAAAAAGCTTTCATCTCTTGCAAGCTTCCGAAGCTTCCACTTTCGATACAAGTCGAGACACTACTCTCCCGTAACTATTCTCGGGTCTCAACACCTTTCTTGGCTTCCCTCCCCAAATCAACCCTTCTCCTCCACTTTGTGGACCGAAGCAAGTCTGGAACGGCCATTTCTTGGTTTAGGCCGGACTTGTGCTGGATTGATCTCTCGAATCTATAAAGTGCTCACGTGCAGCACATTTGTTTAGGGTTTGAACCAGTTTCTCACTCACCTACCGAATTTACCGAAATCGGCAGAAACGATTTTTACCCATAAACAACTGCACATACCAAAATATCTACGCACCTAATTACGCGCCTCAAAAATAAGTTTGTTGGACATTGGTTGATTGGTTAATTATTTCATATGTCTCTACAACTGATTTGGTTGTCGTCATCAATGAGGAAAAACAAAACCAACTTATTTGTAGTAAACCGCAAAGACTAAAATATCAACACACCTAATTACGAAAACGTAAAATAAACTTTTTGGCGTTAGCTGATTGGTTAATTAATTTTTATTTCATTAAAAATACGGAAGCATCATGCTGAACTGACACGTAAATTATGGAAGCACCCAGAAGAGGAACAGATGGATCCAACTGATTAATGGGACAAAAAACATCTTCAATTTGGTTTTTCTATGATAAACCACAAAGGTACATAAATAAGGATATAAAAAATACGTGCTGGAAAAAAAAAACTGCCGCCAACTTAATAACGGTAAGCTGCACAGACCAAAATATCTTCGCACCTAATTACGCGCCCTAAAAGAAGCCTGTTGGACATTGGTTGATTGGTATATCTCTGTACCTGATTTGGTTGTCGTCATCAATGATGAAAAAAAAAACTGTCAACTTATTTGTAGTAAACCGTAAAGACAAAAATATCAACACACCTAATTACGCACACGTAAAATAAAATTTTTGGGTGTTTGTTGATTGGTTAATTAATTCATATTTCTTTTAAAAGACAGAAGCGTCGTATTGAACTTACACGTAAATTATGGAAGCAGTCAGAAGAGGAACAGATGGATCCAACTGATTATTGAGATTTCTAAGCTCTGACGTGTAATTCGAAAACCTCTTTAAAATCCTAAATGGGATAGGTCATATTCGAGGGCCTTTTTATGTCAGTCAGTAAAGTTTTGGTTGTCGTCATCAATAGTTACAAAAAAAACGTTAACATATTTATAGTAAACCGCAAAGACCAAAATATCTACGCAATAAATTTTTTGGAGTTTGGTTGATTGGTTAATTTGTATTTCTTTAAAAAGATTTAATCGCTTCATACTAAACTGACACGTAAACTATGGTAGAATCCTAAAGAGATGGAACAACTGGATCCAACAAATTGTTGAGATTTCTAAGCTCTGAAGTTTAATTCAAAAACCTCTTTCAGTTTTTAAATGGGACAATTCCTATTTGAACTCCTTTTTATGTCAACAAGTAAAGACCAATTGCTTCAACTAGTTGGATCATCAATTTTGTCTCGGATACATCAATTAGCTTTAGAGTTTAACCATGAAAATGTTGTTATCTTTTTTGAAACGGTCGAGTCCGTAGCCATTATCGTTTTTGATTCTGTTGTCCAGGTATGCTAACGGTATTGTTGGTCCAATTGCTCTTCATTATGGATGTGTTTTTGTCATCCAACTCACAACCTGTATACACATTTAATCATAAGTTTAAAGATTCCTTTTCAATTATAATCCAAACTATTACATAATTTATCGTAAACTAGGAAGATTATATGACCAGGATAAAAATGTCATACATCATGTATTCATCGAGCAATCTTAGAGTAGGATGAAACCGATTTTCTTCCTCGTTTAAATGTGCACGAAAACCAATTCAACTGATTGTAGAACATGATGAAACCATTTTCATCCTAGTTTCAATATGGATGAACAAATTAAGCCAAATCTAAAACATGATGATAACAGTTTTATACTAGTTTAAAGAGTCCAAATTCCTACACCACCTAAAACCGGGGTGCACACTCCGGCATTTCTTATTGGGTGTTTGTTCGGTCAAAAACCAGATGTGTCTTTCTCCTTTCTAATAAAAAGTATTTTCCATTTAATAAAAATATGTTCTCTTCTTTTACTATTATCAGATTGAGTGTCTTACTATCTTCTTATTTAAAAAAAAAAAATCTTACTATCTTTTCTATCGATCGAATTCATCTTGATTTTGTAAATTCAATCTTTTGTGTAAGGAATTTCAAAATTTGGGTACTGGATCATGGGTTTATGATGAACTAGGGTTAAAAAAAAGTCAATTGGATTATATCGTTTAGAAACGATGGGTTTACATTGAGATCATAGGTATTAAGAGAACCCAAGGATCAGTCAAGAACCTATTGAGATCAATCATGAGATAAGAAAAACCCAAATCTATCTCAATAATAAAAAACAACAACTTTAAAGTCAAATATGGTGTTCATGATTGAATCTGTTCTTAATTTGTAAACAGAGAAATATTTGGTGCTTCTTTATCATCTTCAAGCAATATTTGATGTTTCATCTTCAATTGTATTGGTGGCTGAAGGTGATTTCCAAAGAGGGGTAGAGAAATATATGGGGTTGTATTAATGGTACTACTGCAGTTGATCAAATCTAAGAAATTGATTCCAATTCCACCTTTCACAGTTGCTTCCCGTGGTGCTTAATATGTTTATGTTTAAGATCAATATATTAAAGATCATACTTATTACCCCTTGGACTAATTAAGTTGCTAGACAACAATCAATTTTTTGGGAAGTATAATAGCAATATGTTTTGTAATTTTTATTTGAGAAAACAAAGAAAAAAAAAATTAGTGGTTTCGGAAAAAAAAAAAAGGATAATTGGTTTTGGAAGTTTCATCCCCAAGTTAAGAAGGCCGTAATGTGCACCCCAGTTTTAGAGGGGTGCACAAATTTGGACTCTAGTTTAAACATGGATGAAAACAAATTCATCAAATCTAAAACATGATGATACCAGTTTCATACTAATTTAAATATGAAGACAAAATCATCCAAGATAATACCAGTTTCATATTAGTTTAAACTTCGATGAAAACAAATTCAGCCAAATCTAGAACATGATAATACCAATTTCATTTGAAACTGAACGATACCAGTTTCTTAATACTTTAAATTCAACATAATATAAAACAGAACGTGGTACCAATTTCATCCAGGTTTACGCAAGAAAATAAAGAACAAAATTTCATTAATCTAATACAGGATGATACTAGTTGCAACCACGTTTACGCTAGGAAAAAAAAACTAACAAACGAAAATATAAGTCACCTCATAAATATCAGGTATAAGACCGGATGTGCCAGTTTCATCTAAGTTTACCCAAGAAATAAGAACAAACTAAAATTTCACTCATATACAAAATGATTCATATCATAAATTAAGGCAGTTATGGTCGTCAATTCACGTGAAATTTATGAATTCAGTAAAATAAAATCAAGAAAAAAACTTAGAATTAAGTGACTTACGAGTGCCCATCATGCGAAATTGATGCAGGCCAAAACCTAATTTTCTTAGTTTCAATGAATTTAAGAAATATCTATTTTAATTTGGGTATTTGAAGAAAAAAACACATTGGGTGGTAGAGGTGGTTTCAAAGTTGATGATGCTATATGTATTTGTGGTGGAGAAAGATGGTGGTGTTGGTTGTAGTTGTTATAGATGATGATGGTGGTGGTCGTAGTTAATGTGAAGGTAGTTTTAGTTATTGTCTGATGAAGGTCACAGTTGTGGTTATCATTGATGATGGTGGTGGTGGTGATTATAATTAACGGTGTTGAGAAAGAGAAGATTGAAATGGCAGAGAGAAGATTTCGATGATGGTAGCAGTGGTGTCGGTGGGTCTTGAAGATGGCAGAGTAGGAAAAAGATACTATCGATGCTTCTTTGTGAATTATAAAATGAAGAGAAATGTTGGGGCTTAATTGTCAGTTTCAAATTAAACTATTTCCTGTCTGTTTGACCCAGACGAAGTTTTATTCGTCCATAACAACTGAGAATTTAAAAGTTTCTGGGCATTTGACCCATTTTCTGATACTTATATTATATGGGTTATGTGGGGTTTAATATGGCAGCGGAACCATTCCGACTGGCTGAGTTCGGGTTCGGGCCTGCGCCCGACTTTCGTGTATCAAGAAAAACAAATATATATATATAGCTAAACTTATGTTGTGTTGTTTGATTGTTAATAAATTTAATTTCTCTAAGAATCAAATGACAATAAAAAAAACCACATAACAACTACGCCATAATTTTGATACTGGTGAAAATCATGAGAACAATCAAAAAGTTACTATTACAAGTTATAAACACTGAATCAAATTTACTATTGGTTAATTTATTACTCTCTTCGTCCCATTATTAGTAGACCTATTCATTTCAAAAAAATTGTCTCACTAATAGGTGACTTATATTATCAAATAAGGGAATATTTTAAAACTACAATTTTAATTGATTATTGTTAGTATAAGAAATATGTATGATTTGATAGATGTGTTTATATTCTTTACATAGGTGTATCAATATGCTGTTCATGGTCGGTTTCGGCTCGGTTTCCAGCCAAACGAAAACTGAAACCAATACTATCGGTTTCTAAAAATCTAAACCAAACCAATCCATTAACCATCGGTTCGGTTTTCAAACGGTTTTAGCCGGTTTCGGTTTGTTCCACTAGGGTTTCGGTTAACCGGCTGTCACTTCAGTTGCAGGAATCCGACATCAATCTAGAATCAAAAATATAACGAAATCATAAATTTTACAATCCAGAAACTAGTTCCATGGCCTTTATTCATCATCTTCCATACATGAAAAAAAAAAAAGTAAAAAAAACTCCAAAAAAAAGTATCACAAATCCTCTTCGCCTCTTCTGATTTCCATTATAAATCCAAGCTTTGATTTATGAGAGCCGCCTCACTGTAAACATTATCACAAAAATATAAGACGTGTTTGATGAACATAATTTATAAGATGGCTCGGATCCTCTTTCTCCAAAATGACCAGTTTCTCTGTCCCATCCTCTTTGGGAATGATACATGTGTTTAACTTTAATATTAGATTGGCAGTGTTTAGTACCTTGACACGTTTATCACGTTTATCGAATTATGTGGTTTTATTAAAATTAAAAAATAAATTGTGAAGAAACCAAACACTAACAGTACTTTTTAGATTGATCGGCGAAACACTTCTTATCCCCGTATCAATGAATCAATGTAGTCAATCTCGACCGAGGTGGCCGGGATATCACCAATAATATCGATTTCGTTGTTTCTGAGATACCGATGTTATCGATATTTCACCGATATTCGCCGATATTCACCGGTATTTTATCGAAGTAGCGTATTTTGGCCCTGGCCGATATTCACTGAAATCCGATATCGACTACATTTTCCTGAACACAAAACCCAAATAAAAATTTAAACCTTTTATTACATGGAAAATGTTATGTGAAGTTGGTGGCTGACCCACCAGAAGCATCTACCAGCCGAATTAAGGAGACCACTCCCTTTCTCTCGACGATACAACCCGGGATTGAGCCCACAGGATGTGTATCACTTCCGCTAAAGATTAGCTAATGGTGACACGTCACCTTAAAACGTGTCTTGTAAAGGTATATCATTAACATAGGTGTATCAATTTAACTAATTAATAAAACATGTCTTGTAAAAGATAAACGTGTTTTAATCACCTTAAAACGTGTCTTGTAACTTATAATGTTTTGGAAAATAAAAGAGTTAAAAAAAAAATTGGGTGCACAATTTCAGAACGACTTTTAGAAGTAAGAAAATTGTTTTTTTATGAAGCAAAATGTTTTTGCTTCTGACTTCTACTCTTGATTTCTATCTCTGGAGAAGCACAAATCAAAAACAAATTTGTACCGAAACGCGTTATAAACTTCTCCCTTACCTCTTTCCACTTCCACTTCTACTGTATACAGTACTCTCTCTGTTCCACCTATTAAAGGAGCTGGAACGAACATCCCCAGGACGTCTGGAGGGGCGGAGCCAGGTTTTGAGAATTGGGTGGGCAAGTTATGAATGAGTGAACATTTAAGGGGTGCAAAATAGGTAAAAATGGGGAAATTGGGCTAAAATGTGAAAAATTTGGCTTGGAAACCAGATGGGCTGGGTGGGCAATTGCACACCCACCCTTCCATGTGGCTCCGCCCTGACACACGTTACTTTTTCTCCATTTGGGCAATTCAACCTTAACCAGATATTTCAAATTATAAAAGATGTAGCTTGTGGGCTACTATATCTACCCGAAGAGTGGGAACAAGTTATGATTCACAGTGACATCAAGGCCAGTAATGTTCTATTAGATGGCGAAATGAATGCAACGCTAGATTGGGACATAAATTGGGAGAAGTGGTGACATATCACAGACAACTGATCCCAATTTATTCAATGAACATATAAAAGAAGAGATGGAAATGGTATTGATCCAAAATCTTTCAATAAATGCAGAAATTAAATGGGACCAACTTAATTCGAGAAATGCATATATAATCCCAATTCCATCAAAGAAATGCCAAATTAAGTTCGAGATATACATATATAATCCCATTCATAATTATTATAATCCCTCACAATGCTGATGCATGGCATCATTACTTTATCATGAAATGTTTAATATTCTTGATATCCTAACAATAGGTGCCAGATTCCAGTGATACATACTATGCTACCTATACACTTTTCGGCACCCTTTAAACGGCCGGTACCAGGAATCCTCAATTTCCTAGTACCTCTTTTGCGATTCGGGTCATAATAAACCAACGAATCATCGGTACTAAAAAGAATGCTCCCGTCCTCAAAGTCAGAAATTACTCTCAAGGCACTCGTTTCAATAATAGAATCTTCAGTAATTGTGAAGCGTTTCGTCCACGATTCTTGCACTCCATATTCCTGCATTACCCACACATCAACTTGATCAAAGGTCTTGTGAAGGACACACAGGCACCCTCCTAGTACTCTCACTATCAACAACTTCCCCATCATGTAACATGGGTCCTTCTAGTTTAGCAACCTCCTTGAATACCCACAAAATTGGTCAAAAAGACCAAAATCAATAATTCCTGGGTGAAAAAGATACTTAGGTTTTGATACTGTTTAAATAGCCAAAAATTAAAAAGATATTGTTTAAATGGACAAAAATTTAAAAATAGGCGAGGATGTAATAGGGTTTCATCTGTCCATTTTCAAATATTTTTTCTTATTTTTATTTTACAGGATGCATCCGGTTTCATCCTTGCTATTTTTTTAAGTATAAGCGGGATGAATCCAGTTTCATCCTTGCTATTTTTTTTGGCTATTTCACCCGTACTTTTTTTTACTCGTCCATTTGAACCGTGTTTTAATTTTTTTTGGACAATTGACCCATTTTCTCTTGAATACCTCGTCGCTAAAGTCGAAATATATTACGGCTTCATAGTCGTCAATTCGTTTAATAGCCCACCAGTGAAGAGCTCCATTCACCATTACCCCAGGTTTCAGTTCACCGGGAAAATAGTATGGCGTTATTTGACATCCTTTCCAAGAGTTAGATCTCAGTGAGTAGATCTCAAAAACAGACTGTGATCTTCTCGTGGAGACCTCTACATGATGAGAACCCGGTCTGATCGTATGGACATCGGTTTCAGACCAATTACTTGAATCATCAAAACAATCAGCACGCGAATCGACTTCAGCAACCCTTAGGACTTTGAAATCGTTACTTTCATCATCATAGCCGAGCCCGCACAACCCAATCTCGATGCCCTCACTAAAGCCACTGAAGTGGTTTGGTGATTCAGGAACCTTTTTGTACTCCTTGGTTGACGGATTCCAAAGGCAAATAGAATCCTCGTAATCTGGTTCAGTAGTGCGTAAACACACTAAACCATGACAGGAACCCAAAAGTTTAAGATAGTCTGGAGGAACTAACGGGTATTCCATCTCAGAAGAGTCACGAACAGGGTTACCTCTTATTGAAGATAATAATTCTGAAGATAACCAAGTATGATCGATAGAGTAAAATCCATTCATTTCCATCCTTGTAGGCATGTCATACTGAAACATCAGAATAGTCGACGTGCCTTTTCGTATCGCACAATGCATATGCTTCTTTACAAATGCAGGGTCTTCTATAAGGCTGCACCAGGGCTTGCACACTAATTTGAATCGCAAGAGACTTTTTACGGGTAAACGAGATAAGATTTCGATCACCATTTCTTGTGAAAGTGTTGCCATATCTTCTCTTGTGATAGAGAAATATAATTTCTTAAGAATTTTTCTTTTTTTTTTTGGTTGGGACTTGGGAGGGATAAGAAAACTAATAAGGTTTGGAATCCCCCATCACCAACTCATACACTTCTTATAGCCATTCTCTATGGCAACTCGCGAGTCCATTTTAAGAAACCATTTTATTTTGTGAATATGAGATGAGGGTAGGTAGAGTATCTCTTCCCTCCCATTCAAAATTCAAATTGATGAATTATATCTATATGGCAAGTCTTCCGCAAAACAATAAATTTTTGATTCAGTGAAGATTTTGGTTATAAATTTTCCAAGTGCTATAAACAAAACAATTTCCTCTTTCCATCAGTGGATAACTTCAGATAATTGCATGCCAAAATACAAAAACAAAAGTGCCGCTATGCATCAAAAAGATAAAATAAAAAGTAAAAAAAGTTTGTTTTATAACAACCCTCTAGTAAATGTTCTTGAAGCAAACAACATTGGTACCTAAGCAAGATCACCAACCATAACCAAGCACTCCGTTATTCCATCCATAAATCATAAGAAGAATCATGGGCTAGCAGCGGTGGAGAATACCATTTTGACAGAAGAAAAAGAAACCGAAACTCAGGCAAAGTAAAAATTGTTTGTTTTAAAACAAACAATATTTGAACCAAAAACTGAATAAAACAAAACAGATACTTTCATTTTATTTATTTTCTTATGTGACAGTAGAATTCCTATTTCATTTTTCTTTCTTTCTTTTATCTTATGCAGACTGTTAATAGTTCCCAGACACGAGTCCCACCAAGTTTTATGTAATGATTATTATCCTTTACCCACTGAATTCCTTTGAAATCATAAGTTGGATTTACGTAGAGGTGTAAATTGGGCTGTGCCAGTACTAGCAGAGTCCAGCCCAGCACGCTAAAATCTGAGCCCAGCCCAGCACGTTAGTTTCGTGGGTTGTGCTGAGTTAATTAGCCTAATCGGCCTGAAAGAGCAGTACAAAGACACAGCGGCCATGAGATAAGCACGTGGCCCATCCCAGCCCAGCACGTTAAGAAAGCACGTCATAGCATGCACAGGTATACCATATATCAAGGCATAATACATCACATTTTGTGTATATTTCACAAAAGAGTCACTGTTCTAGCTATTTTTTGGCATTTTATGTTGGCTTATTTTTATAACAACACATATAATACCTAAATATTTGGAAAATATATTCCAATATCGTTGTTATAATGTCGTTACCTATATTTGACTAGAACATTAATTTACATGACAATGATCCAATTTAATATTTGATAGGCTATTTCTTTTTATTGAATAAACTTGTTAATTTTACTTGAAATAATTTCAAATGATATGTTGTCTATTTGAATTCTCGTGATAATGTTCGACTTAATGTATACATTAAGTGATTTCAAAGTGTTTATAACATGTGTGCCAACACGTCACAGCACGGCAGTGCTGTGCCCGTGGGCTGTGCTGTGCTTAGCTTTTGACTAGTAAAGCACAACACGGGACAACACGTTTAAATCGTTGGCACAGCACAGCATGGCACATGGCACGTGAAGCACGCGACTTCATGTGTCGGGCTGTGCCGGGCCGGCACGTTTTACACCTCTAGCTTTACATGTGACTGATTGTTTATAGTGAAGGCTTGTTTATATAGTTGGGCAATGGTTAATGAGTCTTTTAAATAATTTAAGTTTTGCGGATTTTGTGAATGATTGGGGTGTTTTCAAACGATAATTACTAGTCTCAACGTGTCAGAGGAATTTCTCCGAATATGTACTCTCTTTGCCTGTTTTTTTTTTCTCTCCTTGTTTTAGGAGAATGTCTGTTGTATCTTTAGTGCTAGCTCAGCACTCCAGTTGAATGAATTTTATCTTTTCCAAAAACAAAATCATAAGTTGCCTTTACTGATGCAAACCAAGCCTAGACATAGATCTTATTCTTGCTTGACAAGGCAACCATAGAATGATTAGTACCTATAATTTATGGAACATGTCAGTGAAGAAGAAGGATATATCCTGTGGTGGCACTCGTGTCTGGGAACTATTAACAGTCTGGATAAGATGAAAAAAAAAACCCAATGAAATAGTAATTCACAGTAGCAAAATGAAACATAAAATTTTCAACTATTAACAGTGTATAGCTGTAGGTGCTATACAGGAAACAAAACAAAAGGTATACCTCCATTGTAAAGTGTATTTAAGGTTTCAATATATAAAACAATCATACAAGAAACCGGATAAATACAATTCTATTACACCATTTCATGATAGAATACGTCGCCATATTTGTTGGCCCCTAAAATAGGTGCATTATCCAGTTTCAATTCTTCATCATGAATATTTGTTCAAGGGTGATTTACGTGCACAAAGCAACAAATGATTTTCTCACTAAATTCATTACTGTCCACATTCCAAAGCAGTGTAACATTCTGATTTGAAGTCATATCATTCCATTATGAAACTCAAGTGCAATACCGATTTGAATACAATTGAATGATGTATTCTTTGAAACTAAAGAGGAAGAGAGAACAAACAAGTGAATAGCAGGTAGATAATTTTATTAAGGAGGTCTTGACAGTATTCTGCAGTAATAAGAGGAAATGTGAAAACCCTTTTGTGGTTGCAGCAGAATAAGAAAGTCTAGTGAAATTCTGGGTTCATGCTACTTTGGTAACATTAAAAATAATAGTGACCATAAAGATGGAGAGATACGTATTGCATCTACAAATATGACTCTTTACTATTGTTGTATAACTTCAATACATTGGGCGATTCCAGCACATAGTGACATAAAAAAAAACTCAAATCCTATACAAAAAGATGTAGTTCTGTAGAAAATACAAAGCAAAATTCATTTTCATTACATGATGCTTTTATAGTTCTAGCATATGGAATAAACCATAAATGAAAGGGAGTTCACTGAAAAACTACACAAAATTCACTTGTTTCGCTTCTTAGTCATGCACTTCAAGTTCCTAGTGACTTCTTTCTTCTTCCTTCTTCCAACAGTGAAACTAAGCTTTCCAAATATTTCACTGTTGTTTCCCAATGAGAGATGTCAATTTTTGTCTTTCTAGTAGTTACAGACTTCAAATCATATGAAATCACGTTATATGTGTCCCTGAATAGAAGCTCACCATTCTTAAAAGACCCGAGAAGCTCCACATAAGTAAATGAATCATACAGAATGCTCTCATACATAATGGTATAAAGTTTAGTCCAAGAGTGTAGAACTCTATAATCTTGCAATACCCATATTTCAAAAGTCTTTTTATTATAAGCATGTACACAAAAGCACCCTTCCAACACTCCCATACCTATAGTGTAATTGCGTGTCATTGGCAGTGTCATCGGTAGTTGCAGTTCTTCGAATCCCTCTTCGCTGATATTCTTTGAGACTGTCATTAGGGACGAGGCTTTACCTATCCGCCCGAACCAATGCAAAGATCCGTTAAAAAGCTCCCCGGACGATCTACCATAAGGAAACCCATATGGGATTGATGGAAAGCTTTTCCAAGAGTTTGATTTTAAAGAATATACTTGGAATGAAATACTCTCCTTAATTACTACCAACTTGTAATCCTCGGTCTTACAATCATAAGCTAAACCATGCAATCTTCGGTGATAATCACGTGTATCTTCTAATTTGGGTAATCTCTTATATTCCTTTGTGGCTGGGTTCCACAGAAAAAATAAATCCATCTTAACGCTCCAAAAGTAAACCAAGCCATTGCATGAACCAAGCAAATAAATATATTTTAAAGATCTGTAAGGGAAATCCATTTTAACAACCTTTGATTCATCAGAATCAAAACTGATCATGGAATACACATTTTTATCATCATAAATTTTGAACATGACACTACACTTGTTTCTTTGGGTAGTAATATTTAGATGAGATTTAACAAAATCAGGATCAGAAATTATATAAAACCAGCTCCTGCAAACACACTTACATACAAACGTAGATTTCACTGGAACCCTCAGAAGAACTTCGAGGTAGATTTCTTCAGGTAGACTTGACATCGCGTATCTTTCTTCTTCATCTTGGAATTTCTGGTAGAGCAAGGGTTTATGATCATTCTGGGTTTTGTTGTTTATTCCACCGAGAAGACCAAAATAATGAATAAATACTGGGGCTGGTTGCCTAAACATTTCGTGAAAGTGCTCGTGATAATGCTAAAACAGTTGGCATGCTTTGGCACGGTCGGTGTGGCTGGCATGATTTGCCATTGGCACAGAGGTGCAGCTAGCATGGTTGGCATGCTTTGACGCGGTCGGTGTGGCTGGAATGATTTGCCATTGGCACAGAGGTGCGGCTAGCATGGTTGGCATGCTTTGGCGCGGTCGGTGTGGCTGGCATGATTTGCCATTAGGACACGTGGGAATTAGGGTTTGGCTTGTCGTAACCCTAATTTGAAAAAGATACCCCGGTAATTATTTAGGGACACATTAAAGGTTTGATAAATGTGCCTAGTAAATGCTTGTTACTTTAAATATTGTGACATCACCACATCGCAAGGGTTTAGTATTTTACGATTTTAACCCTAAGCTAAAAACCACCATCAACAATAGGTAGAAGAAGTAAAACTAGAAGTAGTGGGGAATAAGCAAAGAAGATGTGATTCCAAGAACCTCCATGTTTACACAAGTAAATCGCTATCGTGTAGTGATCGAGAACTGCTATCAGGTAGTGATCAGAGCTTGGTTTTTCTTTCCTTTGTTGGTTTGGGACCTTTGGGTCTATTGCCCTTTTATACTGGAGTTTATCAAAATTGGTACATGCAGTGTCTAATTAATGGACAGACATTTATCAAAATTGGTACATGCAGTGTCTAAGATGTGGAAGTTTGGATATACACAACCGCCTTTTTTATTAGAGTTTGTTTAGTGTTTTTGTTTTCTTTTGTTTTTGGCTTTGTCTTTTTTATTAGAGTTTGTTTAGTGTTTTTGTTTTCTTTTGTTTTTGGATTTGTCTTTTTTATTAGAGTTTGTTTAGTATTTTTGTTTTCTTTTACTTTTGTTTTTGTCTTTCTAGGCAATGTACTTGATGATATATTCAAGAAGCTTTCTGTGCGCTACTTTGATTCACATAAAGATAGAGTGGTAACATTACACGTGTAATAGAGTTTACCAGAAATAAACACACAATTCTAAAAGAAAAACATGTCGAACTCCTAAAGTTAGAAATTTGAAACAATCGGGTACTTTATATACACTTGGGTCAGGAGAGTCCGACCATCCACTTTATGGAAAAAGATGTTTCTCTGTCTCATCCATCTAAATTATGTTGCGGGAAAAATAACACAATGAAGTTGCATAATAAATAAATAAACACCAAATAAGTGCTAAATTTTGTTAATATTGCTCCATTAAGATGTTGTTGATGGGTGAAAACTACTCCTGCAGAATTTGGTAATTTGGGGTGTGGATGAGGAATGAATCTAAACCTTCAACAAATGCACTGCGCGGTGAGTGCTTGTAGATTCGAGAGATCAATCTGTGCAAGTCCGGCCTAAACCAAGAAATGGCCGTTCCAGACTTGTTTCGGTCACAAAGTGAAGGAGATGGGGTTGATCTTAGGGAGGAAGCGAAGAAGGTGTTGAGATTGTGAAGATGTTGGCTTGCTTATGACTTCTAACGAAAGATGAGCGAGGCTTGCGGTTGATGCAAGCGAGGCTCCGGGTGTTTGAATACGATTTGTATTAACACTTGGTTTTTCTGTCTCGCCCGAACTTGTGTTGTTCTCCGTTATTCCTTTGTTGTTGGAAATAGGCGGAGAACCTATTTATACAAGTCATTGAGCCTCATTCACGTTTCTCGTGGGAAGTGGAGGTAGTGGAATGATGGAGTAGTGGAGTTGTTTGTCGGTAACACACGACCAGTCTTGCCCACTTCTCTTGTTCATCTCTAACCGCCCATGACTTCCTAACACGTTCTTGTGATGGCGCGTTGCACGCCGCACGCCGTAAACCATGAGACCAATATACCGGTAAGTATCCCCGGTTTGTGACATGATTGATGTACGGAATGTGGATCGTGGATCCACGAAAGATAGCATGTAATCTTGAATTGAATAACTGCGTTATTCGGAAAGTCGATACTTGTGAAGTATCGTGTGTATTTTATGCGCAGTGCGCATTACGGTGTGGTAAAGTGATGGGTAATGACTCCTCACTAACCAAATAACTCGACCGGGGTTGTATAACCAAGCTGGTGAAGTCGGACGGATGAGATGATGTTTGAGACACTCATCTGCGGCCGTTGATGAAATTAGGGTTTTCAAAGAGGTGCGCAAGCATCACTCTTGACTTGGTCGGGAACCAAGCATGGGAAGGATTTTGAGAGGACCGACCATACATGCGTGTTGGACGGCATGATGGTGTAGGCGCTGTATTCCGTTCCCTCATGAAAGCGCGATCCTGGGCCACTCAATTTGGACCGGCACTGAGGAGTGGTCGAGATCGATTTTGCGATAAGAGTTTGATACCGCAAGAAGCCGCGCGCCATACTCTTTTCCGGAGCGTTTTCCAAGACGACCTAGCTTGGTCGGTCTTGGCGGTTGGTTTGGCGTGAAGATGATAGGCTGATGTTCACGCCCATGTCTCACCATCCCATGAAAACGCGATCTAAGCCACCCATTCGTCGGTGAAGTTGAGTGGTCGAGATCGATTTGCAATTTGGGAAGTGTAACCACGCATGTTTGAGCGGGCGTTTTGGATTGGCCGGGGAATGATATGCCCTGGCCAATCACATGAGGAGGTAGATGGGCTCACGGTGGTCATCTTTGGTGTGACCGGCCCTTGCTCAATCTAATCTGTGACCCTCCATTCGTCTTAGGAGAAGATGGACGCGCGTGATGGCTTGAGCCCTAATTTTGGCTTTCAAAGCCGCGCGACCATGCTATTTCAGGCGGACGAATGTGTTGTAACCAACCATGGTTGGTTTTGACCGATTGGTCAAGTGTGTAGGCGGTCACATGGTGATTGTGTCGACATGCTCCGGGCCCTTTGAGTCTACATCTACACCCTCCATCTATACCTGCGAAGATGGATGGTTGAGACCGTTTTGCGGCACATGTAATATGCCGCAAACCCTAATTTAGGGGTTTCCGCCCATAATGCTTGGTATGGACGGTTTCTTGGCAAGCAAAGGCCAATGGTCGACCATGCGGGGTCGGCCGTGTGTATTCCATACCTGCTTGGGGGTGATGGAATTGATCTGGGGTCGTCCAATCATGCTTGTGGAGTTGGATGACTGCGATAAGATCATATCCGGACTGATATGGTCAGTGCCGGATGCTCAATCGGGCTAGTATGACACACCGAGAGGGGCTCAATCGGGCTTGTATAACACACCGAGAATCAGCCTGTACGGGTATTTCGTACATGGTTTCATTATAGTGTTTGGAGGTTCGTGTTACTCGTAAGAGTAACACTTTCGGTCGTCATGCCACACTCGATAATGATTCATTATAGTGCTTGGAGGTTCGTGTTACTCTGTAAGAGTAACACTAGTCGTCATGCCACACCGATAATGAGTACAGGAAATACAAAGGCTGATATGAAATTCACAAGGGAAGGGATTGTTGCCACATGCTCCAACCGGGAGGAATTTCTTGTATTCACAGAATGGGATTGTTGCTACATGCTCCATTCTTGGTGAATTAAGTGAGGAGTATCCGTCACTTATAAACGGCTTTATCTTTTACAAGATGTCAGCACATGAGTTTTCCGGTTATTTACAAATTTAACCTTAAACGAAAATCCACCATCAACATTAAGTCCCCTGCCTAGCACATAATGGTTACACTATTGTGTGGTAGGCATGAGATGGTGACATACATACGTGAGAAAGACATGATAAAAGGAGTTTACCCGGAAGAGTGTTGGTCGACCGCTAATTCCCCACGCCGTTACGCTTGTATGGAATCCTCTTGTGGGGCCAGTTTCTTTCTTTGGGTATTTGAATCAAAAGAGGAAAACTAAATAAGAGAGGAATCCTTTTTCTAGTGGGATTCTTCTAATTTTTGTCTATAAAAGAGACCAAGACTCCTTTCTTTTCCTCACGGAATTTTTTTTTATTTGTTGCTCTCGTCCGCAACCTTGCTGCCGCCGTCGAACGTTGCTGTTGCCGCTGCCGGAATTGTTGCCGGAAACCGCCGCCGTCCGTTGCCGGAGTTGCCGCCCGTCCAAGGTAAGTTTCGGTCTTTTTTTTTTTTTTTTTTTTTTTTTAAAGGTAAAACCCTAGTTTGTTAGGTAAACACCTTTTGTAAGACATGTGCATGCTTAGCTTTCTCCACCATTTGGATTGAATCCCGTAGACACGATTCCCATGAATAAAGAAACTCGCGTTATGATGCATGCGGACGAATGTGGGCCCGCCGTGTATGCCGGACTTGAAACCAATACCAGACTGAAATTTGTACCGGACTTGACATTTATCCCAGACTTGAAAACTTGAGTTATACCGAAGCTTGATCAATACCAGACTTGAATGATGCTTGGACCGACCATTGTATGCTCCGATGGAGTTGTGTCTTTCTTTGTGTGTGACTACATTTCTCATGCGCTTTCATATGAGTTCTAACTCCTGTGTTTTATTTCATTGCGGTAGAAAGAAAAGAACTCTTGTCGATATGTCTTACGGAGATAATCTTGGTGCCAAGTCGGGAAGTGTTGACAACTTCAAAGATATGCCGAACATCGATGATGAGTTGTTCACCTCGCCTTTTCCAAACATTAGGAGACATCCTTCTCATAAGATAGTCTTGCTTTCCGATTCAGAAAACATGGATGCTGATCCATTCTCTTCTTCAGCACTTGTGATGAGGTTTTGTCTCGAGAGAAATGAATATCCGCCTTCTCCTATTGACTTCAAGATTTGCCATACTCCTTTGGGCTCTTATGAAGGATGGATGAGACGTATGTTGAGTAATAAGGGCATTAAGGAGAATTTGACCAAAGCGCAAATTCTCAATGCGGTCATGGCATCTGCCACTCTTGAAATTAAGAAAGACATGGCGGGTTTGATTACCTTCATTTCTCGGTGGCTCATTTCTACTCACATGACCATAGCTAGATGGGGAGAAATGACTATTACCCTGGAGAGTGTAGCTGCATTAATGAACCTGCCTGTTGCCGGAAGTCTTTCTTACGAGCTCTTTGATGCGGAACAAAGTAACTATGATGCTATACTTCAAAAGGCGGAGGGATTCGAGAGTCTGGACAATGAGAAGAAAAATGATGCGAGATGCTTTTATACTTGGTGGGTGTCGGAGTGGTCTCCTGCAGACCCGGAGAGTGAATCAAGAGTTGGAAAATGAGCTCGGCGTAATTGCGTTCTGTCTTTATGGCTATCCGGGATATATTTGATGATGGTTCAGGGAAGAAGACCATAAGAGGTGAGCTTGTTAAGATTGCTATAAGGCTGGCGAAGGGTGAAGTTCTTCCTCTGGGCTTATTGTTCCTTGGATCACTGTATTCTCATTTGGACGCTTTAGCAATGGACATGCATGCTTCTAACGGGTACAAGAAGGTGGAGTCGCATGTTCACTTCGCTTTTCTTCAAGCGCTCTTATGGGAACACTTCAGAAGTTATGCTCCTACTCCTGCACCTTCACTCGTTAACTTGTACGGCGGCTTGAGAATACTCCGATGGAATAAGAAGCGCCCTAAAGCCGGTGCGAAACTTGTGGAGGTATTTGACAACATTTCTTCCGTAGATTTTCATCCATGGGGGCGATTCACTCTTCCATCGTTCAGCCAAAGACCTTTGCTTGACGATCCTGGCGTTGTGTTGCGCGTCGATGTCAAGACCATGAGATCTGGGAAATTATTTACCTGCGCAGCTGCATTCCAGGATATCTCCCGTCTCTATTTAACGAAGAATTTTCTGTGACTCCGTACAATATTGACAGGGCTGCTCGTCAAATGGGATTTGATCGGGGTGTTAGTTCATCCGTCCATAGGTAGTTTCAAAGGAATTTCTCTGAATAGTATTAATCCGACGTGTTCTTAGAGCGGGTGAGCCTTCCCTTCCGGCCTATTGGGAGAAAACCGGTGGTGACCGATAAGTACAAGGAATTTTGGAGGAGGCAACTGTTGGTTTTTCAGGGATTCTCGGAGAGTGTTGTGACAGATCCCCGTGGTGAACCATCTTCTGACGTCTTGACGAAGCATTTCCGGTTGAAGCTACTTCCAGCCAAACGGACCAGAGCTGAGAGTTGCAGTCCCCAAGTAGGAGAGAGGCTCAAGAGGCAAGCATGCGGTCCGGTAATCCTCAATTCCTCCAATATGCAGGTATTTAAATCTCTTCCGGCTCTTTTATTTCTCCAGTGTAAATTCTTAAAAAGATCCTCGCTTGAAATCAGGGAATTTCGAAAAATAATGCCTTCACAAGGTTGGCGCGTATTCAAAACGAGAAGGTTGGCGGTACTGGTCTTCATGCTAAGAAGTCTGATGGTACTGATCTTCATGCTGAGAAGTCTGGCGGTACGGACCTTCAGGAGCCTGGTAACACTGATCTTCATGCTGAGAAGTCTGACGGTACGGACCTTCAGGAGCCACGGTAACACCGATCTTCATCTTTGAGAAGTCTGGCGAAACCGCTCCCTTTTCCGACCATGACATGGATGACGCGAGCTCGGTTGAACAAGGTACTTTCCTTAGTGATCTTGTTGACGGGGCTGTGATGGAAATTAGCACCCATAGTGAAAGAGAGGCGGCACTCTTTGTAGTTGGGGCGCTCCCCTTGAAATTCGTCTGAACAGGCTCCGGTCAATATGGCTATTGGTGACTCCTTCGAAAAGCCCCCGCACCCGACAAAGTTCCGCGGTTGGTGAATTCCGGTGATGCAGCACTGGGGCTTTGTTCGATCCTCCTTTTGCTATCCCTTATCCGGCCATGTGTTGGTTGGTGGATTCAGCGTCTTGTCTTCGGTTCAGTTTGAAAAGTTGTACACGACAATCTGGAAGAAACACGGCCATATTGCTACCACCACGAAGCTCAGGAGTCGTCTTGCATTGGTCAACCGCGTCCAAGAAACTTTAGTTTCTATCCAGGGGATGAGCGCTGCGACTGGTGGAACAGTTTCTGAAGAGGTGATTGAAGATTGGAGGTGCCATCTGGACGTGTTTGCGCAGTACAGCTTCAATTCTCCTTGGTTCTTCGAAGGGTTCTCCAAGATTCAGGAGTTTCAGAAATTACAGGATGAAGTCCCCTCTACGGACTGCGTTGCTCTCCAGGAAGAAGAGGTCGAAAAGCTATCTGAGGAGTTGAAGTTGAAGCAGGCCGTGCTCGAAAGGATGAAAGTCGCTCTTGCCCAGAAGGACGAGTCGTTGTTGAAGGACTTTCTTTAAAGGATTCGTGCCATATACTCGTCTCTTCTTTCTAAGATGTTTTTTCTTTTTGAGTGATAGTGAGGATTTTCTTTCGTAATTTGGCTTAGGTTTTGAATAGGTAATTGAATTGGCTTATTTTGAGATAGTTTTGTGAACAACCTTTTTCGAAAGAGATTATGTTAAATGAAATTTGCATCTTGGTCATGAATGATTGCACATACCACATGGAATTGCAAATGTTATGCAAAAGGGAGGTAGGAATGGAAACAAACATGGCGTTTGATCACTGAGCCTCTTTTTCCACATGCGGGATGCTAAGTCCCCAGTGAATTCTAAACTATCTCTCTTGTAAAGTTGTTGAGTACAACTTACTTGCTTTTGAAGCCTCACTATATCGGAGTAGCCTCTCTAAGAAAATCCTCTGCAAGCTATCTTTCTGAACCGAGCTTCTCCTGAACAATGCGCTTCAAAGCGTTGCATTCACTGGTGGGGTGATGAAGGAACCGGTGGTAATGACAATACCTCGGGTCCATTACTTCTTGATCAGTAGGCGGACGCCATACCGGGGGTAGCTCCACCTCTTCATTTCGCACCCATGTCTCCAGTAGCTCCAGAATCTTCTTCATTGGGAATGGGAAATGTAAGTACCTTGAGTCCGGCTTTTCTGCGTTAGTGGGCGTTGTAACGTCTCTCCGCGGCTTTTGACGTGGAACAGGAGATGAAGTTGGAGGATTTGTGAGTGCCATCATATCTGCGGATCGCTTGCCTAGGTAGAGGGATGTGGAAGGTGTCGTAATGTCACTGCTGAGTGACCGGATTGAACGCCCCCATCCTCCGTATTCAGGCATTTCCTGATTGATTTCTCCTTCCTCAAGCGTTCCTTGATTGGTTGGAAGGCCGACGCGGATTGGACGAGTCTTCCGTGCTTCAATAAGAGTTTTGAAATACAAATCTTCTAGAAGGGCTCCATAGGCTGCAGGCTCCCTTTCTTTATCAGGAAGACATTGTAGTACTCGGACAAGTCTTTTCTCCGTGGAGTTGCCTCGGATCTTCATTGTCGGCTGAACCATCTTTTGTTCATCTTTCCCGAGTCTCCTGCGATTACGCGCTCTTTTTGCCTCTCCACCGGAAAGGTGTGACTCATCGGCTAATGATTCAACATTTCTTATCTTGCCGAGTAGACGCTCGTCGACCCTTCTTGTAATTGTGCCGCTATATCATTCAAAAGGCGAAATGTCTCGCTCCGCCTCCTGGTGATACCGGCTTGATTTGCCAAGACATCCTCCAACATTCCAGCCATGCTTCCCATGATATACGAACCTTTGTAGTTTTAGGATACATTGCGAGATGGAAACCGAACAATTGAGGATTCAATTTTATGCAACCGATAGATCAATCTCCCACTGTGGTCGCCAATTGTTGATGGGTGAAAACTACTCCCTGAGAATTCGGTAATTTGGGGTGTGGATGAGGAATGAATCTAAACCTTCAACAAATACCTTCTGCGCGGTGAGTGCTTGTAGATTCGAGAGATCAATCTGTGCAAGTCCGGCCTAAACCAAGAAATGGCGTTCCAGGACTTGTTTCGGTCACAAAGTGAAGGAGATGGGGTTGATCTTAGGGAGGAAGCGAAGAAGGTGTTGAGATTGTGAAGATGTTGGCTTGCTTATGACTTGTAATGAAAGATGGCAGGCTTGCGGTTGATGCAAGCAGGCTCTGGGTGTTTGAATACGATTTGTATTAACACTTGGTTTTCTGTCTCGTCTGAACTTGTGTTGTTCTCCGTTATTCCTTTGTTGTTGGAAATAGGGCGGAGAACCTATTTATACAAGTCATTGAGCCTCATTCACGTTTCTCGTGGGAAGTGGAGGTAGTGGAATGATGGAGTAGTGGAGTTGTGTGTCGGTAACACACGACCAGTCTTGCCCACTTCTCCTGTTCATCTCTAACCGCCCATGACTTCCTAACACGTTCTTGTGATGGCGCGTTGCACGCTGTAAACCGCCAGACCAATACCCGGTAAAGTATCCCCGGTTTGTGACATGATTGATGTGCGGAATGTGGATCGTGGATCCACGAAAGATAGCATGTAATCCTGAATTGAATAACTGCGTTATTAAGAAAGTCGATACTTGTGAAGTATCGTGTGTATTTTATGCAGTCTTGCATTACGGTGTGGTAAAGTGATGGGTAATGACTCCTCACTAACCAAATAAATCCCGACCAGGGTTGTATAACCAAGCTGGTGAAGTCGGACGGATGAGATGATGTTTGAGACACTCATCTGCGACCGTTGATGAAATTAGGGTTTTTAAAGAGGTGCGCAAGCATCACTCTTCAGCTTGGTCAGAACCAAGCATGGGAAGGATTTTGGAGAGGACCGACCATACATGCGTATTGACGGCATGATGGTGTAGGCGCCTGTATTCCGTTCCCTCATGAAAGCGCGATCTGGGCCACTCAATTTGAACGGCAAAGAGGAGTGGTCGAGATTGATTTTGCGATAAGAGTTTGATACCGCAAGAAGCCGCGCACCATACTCTTTTCCGGAGCGTTTTCCAAGACGACCTAGCTTGGTCGGTCTTGGCCGGTTGGTTTGGCGTGAAGATGATAGGCTGATGTTCACGCCCATGTCTCACCGTCCCATGAAAACGCGATCTAAGCCACCCAATTCGTCTAGGTGAAGTTGAGTGGCCGAGATCGATTTGCAATTTGGGAAGTGTAACCACGCATGTTTGAGCGGGCGTTTTGGATTGGCCAGGCATGATATGCCTTGGCCGATCACATGAGGAGGTAGATGGGCTCACGGTGGTCATGCTGGTGTGACCGACCCTTGCTCAATCTAATCTGTGACCCTCCATTCGTGCCGGAGAAGATGGACGCGCGTGATGGATTGAGCCCTAATTTTGGCTTTCAAAGCCGCGCAACCATGCTATTTCAAAGCGGGACGAATGTGTTGTAACCAACCATGGTTGGTTTTGACCGATTGGTCAAGTGTGTAGGCGGTCACATGGTGATTGTGTCGACATGCTCCGGCCCTTTGAGTCTACATCTACACCCTCCATCTATACCTGCGAAGATGGATGGTTGAGACCGTTTTGCGGCACATGTAATATGCCGCAAACCCTAATTTAGGGTTTTCCGCCCATAATGCTTGGTATGGACGGTTTCTTGGCAAGCAAAGGCTAATGGTCGACCATGCGGGGTCGGCCGTGTGTATTCCATACCTGCTTGGGGGTGATGGAATTGATCAGGGTCGATCCAATCATGCTTGTGGAGTTGGATGAGCTGCGATCGAATCATATCCGGACTGATATGGTCGGTCTGGGATGCTCAATCAGGCTAGTATAACACATCGAGAGAGGGCTCAATCGGGCTAGTATAACACACCGAGAGGGCTCGGGCTAGTATAAAACACCGAGAATCGGCACTGTACGGGTATTTCGTACATGGTTTCATTATAGTGTTTGGAGGTTCATGTTACTCAGTAAGAGTAACACTCGGTCGTCATGCCACATCGATAATGATTCATTATAGTGCTTGGAGGTTCGTGTTACTCTGTAAGAGTAACACTCGGTCGTCATGCCACACCGATAATGAGTACGGAAATACAAGGTGATATGAAATTCACGGGAAGGGATTGTTGCCACATGCTCCAACCTGGAGGAATTTCATGTATTCACGAGAATGGGATTGTTGCTACATGCTCCATTCTTGGTGAATTAAGTGAGGAGTATCCGTCACTTATAAACGGCTTTATCTTTTACAAGATGTCAGCGCATGAGTTTTCCGGTTATTTACAAATTTAACCTTAAACGAAAATCCACCTTCAACAGATGTCTAGAAATATAAAACTATGACCAAAATTAAACAGTGATGGAGCTATCACTTTTATTATAAGTCTTTTATGAAGCAGAAGTTTTGACGACGGTACTTGATAAAATTTTGATTGGAGCAATTCTGTGGTAAAGAAAACCCGCTTTCTTAAATTCAAAAATTATTACACTTCTCTGCATCCCATGCTTAGTTGAACCCGAGCATTGCCCACAATGAATAGATTACACCTCAGCTTGACGGTCTATGGTTTAAATTATATATGTTTAACTTAGAAAGTGAAATGTATATGATTTAAATAAAATCGTCAATTTGGTTTCCTAAATAAGGATATAAAAAACACGTGCTGAAAAAGAAATGATGCCAACTTAATAACGTAAGTTGCAAAGACCAAAATATTTAATCACCTAATTACACGCCCCTAAAATAAGTTTGTTCGACATTGGTTGATTGGTTAATTGTTTCATATGTCTCAGAATCGATTTGGTTTTAAATCGTCAATATTGAAAAAAAGAACCCGTCAACTTATTTGTGGTAAACCTCAAAGACCATAATATCAACACACCTAGTTACGCCCACGTAAAATAAACTTTTTGGGCGTTGGTTGATTGTTTAATTAATACATATTTCTTTAAAAAGACTGAAGCATCGAACTGAACTGACACGTAAATTATGGAAGCAGCCAGAAGAGGAACAGATGAATCCAACTGATTAGTTGGAAAAAAAATCGCCAATTTGGTTTTTCTA
Source organism: Papaver armeniacum (assembly GCA_023531295.1). Taxonomy (NCBI): domain Eukaryota; kingdom Viridiplantae; phylum Streptophyta; class Magnoliopsida; order Ranunculales; family Papaveraceae; genus Papaver; species Papaver armeniacum. The sequence goes on from JAJJWW010007442.1 coordinate 58,229, forward strand.
TGGTAAACCCCAAAGATACCTAAATAAGGATACAAAAAACGTGTGTTGTAAAAAAACTTTCGCCAACTTAATAACGGTACACTGCACATACCAAAACTATGCACCTAATTATGTGACTCTAAAATAAGTTTGTTGGACATTAGTTGATTAGTTAATTATTTCATATGTCTCTACAACTGATTTGGTTGTCGTCATCAATGAGGAAAAAAAAAACCAACTTATTTGTGGTAAACCGCAAAGACTAAAATATCAACACACCTAATTACGAAAACGTAAGATAAACTTTTTGGCGTTGGCTGATTGGTTAATTAATTCTTATTTATTTAAAAAGACGGAAGCATCATGCTGAGATGACACGTAAATTATGGAAGCACCCAGAAGAGGAACAGATGGATCCAACAGATTAATGGGAAAAAAAAAATCAATTTGGTTTTTCTATGATAAACCACAAAGGTACGTAAATAAGGATATAAAAAATACGTGCTGGAAAAAAAAAATGCCGCCAACTTAATAACGGTAAGCTGCACAGACCAAAATATCTGCGCACCTAATTACACGCCCTAAAATAAGTCTGTTGGACATTGGTTGATTGGTATATCTCTGTACCTGATTTGGTTGTCGTCATCAATGATGAAAAAATAAAACCGTCAACTTATTTGTAGTAAACCGTAAAGACAAAAATATCAACACACCTAATTACGCACACATAAAATAAAATTTTTGGGTGTTTGTTGATTGGTTAATTAATTCATATTTCTTTTAAAAGACTGAAGCGTCGTATTGAACTTACACGTAAATGATGGAAGCAGTCAGAAGAGGAACAGATGGATCCAACTAGTTATTGAGATTTCTAAGCTCTGACGTGTAATTCGAAAACCTCTTTCAAATCCTAAATAGGATAGGTCATATTCGAGCTCCTTTTTATGTCAGTAAGTAAAGTTTTGGTTTTCGTCATCAATAATTAAAAAAAAAAATGTTAACATATTTATGGTAAAACCGCAAAGACCAAAATATCTACGCAATAAATTTTTTGGAGTTTGGTTGATAGGTTAATTTGTATTTCTTTAAAAAGATTGAATCGCTTCATACTAAACTGACACGTAAACTATGGTAGCATCCTAAAGAGATGGAACAACTGGATCCAACTGATTGTTGAGATTTCTAAGCTCTGAAGTTTAATTCGAAAACCTCTTTCAGTTTTTAAATGGGACAATTCCTATTTGAACTCTTTTTTATGTCAGCAAGTAAAGACCAATTGCTTCAACAGGTTGGATCATCAATTTTGTCTCGGATACATCAATTAGATTTAGAGTTCAACCATGAAAATATTGTTATCTTTTTTGAAACGGTCGAGTCCATAGCCATTATCGGTTTTGATTCTGTTGTCAAGGTATGCTAACGGTATTGTTGGTCCAATTGCTCTTCATTATGGAGGTGTTTTTGTCATCCAACTCACAACATGTATACACATTTAATTTTTAAATAAGCTTAAAGATTCCTTTTCAATTATAATCCAAACTATTACATAATTTATCGTAAACTAGGAAGATTATATACACGGGATAAAAATTTCATACATCATGTATTCATCTAGCAATCTTAGAGTAGGATGAAACCGATTTTCTTCCTCCTTTAAATGTGTATGAATACCAATTCAACTGATTGTAGAACATGATGAAACCATTTTCATCCTATTTTAAATATGGATGAACAAATTAAGCCAAATCTAAAACATGATGATAACAGTTTTATACTAGTTTAAAGAGATCAAATTCCCGCACCCCTAAAACCGGGGTGCACATTCTGGCGTTTCTTATTGGGTGTTTGTTCGGTCAAAAACCAGATGTGTCTTTCTCCCTTCTAATAAAAAGTATTTTCCATTTAATAAAAATATGTTCTCTTCTTTTACTATTATCAGATTGAGTGTCTTACTATCTTTTTCTTTTAAAAAAAAATAATCTTACTATCTTTTCTATCGATCGAATTCATCTTGATTTTGTAAGTTCAATCTTTTGTGTAAGGAATTTCAAAATTTGGGTACTGGATCATGGGTTTATGATGAACTAGGGTTAAAAAAAATCAATTGGATTATATCGTTTAGAAACGATGGGTTTACATCGAGATCGTAGGTATTAAGAGAACCCAAGGATCAGTCAAGAACCTATTGAGATCAATCATGAGATAAGAAAAACCCAAATCTATCTCAATAATAAAAAAAAAACAAATTTAAAGTCAAATATGGTGTTCATTGAATCTGTGCTTAATTTGTAAACAGAGAAATATTTGGTGCTTCTTCTTCATCTTCAAGCAATATTTGGTATTTCATCTTCAATTGTATTGGTGGCTGAAGGTGATTTCCAAAGAGGGGTAGAGAAATATATGGGGTTGTATTAATGGTACTACTGCAGTTGATCAAATCTAAGAAATTGATTCCAATTCCACCTTTTACAGTTGCTTCCGGTGGTGCTTAAGATTTTGATGTTGAATATCAATATATTAAAGATCATACTTATTACCCCTTGGACTAATTAAGTTGCTAGACAACAATCAATTTTTTGGGAAGTATAATAGCAATATTTTTTGTAATTTTTATTTGAGAAAAGAAATAAAAAAAAATTAATGGTTTCGGAAAAAAAAAGTATAAGTGGTTTTGGATGTTTCATCCCCAAGTTAGGAAGGCCGTAATGTGCACCCCGGTTTTAGACGGGTGCACAAATTTGGACTCTAGTTTAAACATGGATGAAAAAAAATTCAGCAAATCTAAAACATGATGATACCAGTTTCATACTAATTTAAATATGAAGAAAAAATCATCCAAGATAATACCAGTTTCATATTAGTTTAAACTTCGATGAAAACAAATTCAGCCAAATCTAGAACATGATGATACCAATTTCATTTGAAACTGAACGATACTAGTTTCATACTACTTTGAATTCAACATAATCTAAAAAAAAACGTGGTACCAATTTCATCCAAGCTTACGCAAGAAAATAAAGAACAAAATTTCATTAATCTAATACAGGATGATACTAGTTGCAACCACGTTTACACTAGGAAAAAAAACGAACAAACGAAAATATAAGTCACCTCATAAATATCAGGTCTAAGACCGGATGTACCAGTTTCATCTAAGTTTACCCAAGAAATAAGAACAAACTAAAATTTCACTCATATACAAAATGATTCATCTCATAAATTAAGGCAGTTATGGTCAATTCACGTGAAATTTATGAATTCAGTAAAATAAAATCAAGAAAAAAACTTAGAATTAAGAAACTTACGAGTGCCCATCATGCGAAATAGATGCAGGCCAAAACCTAATTTTCTTAGTTTCAATGAATTTAAGAAATATCTATTTTAATTAGGGTATTTGAAGAAAAAAAACACATTGGGTGGTTTCAAAGTTGATGATGCTATCTGTATTTGTGGTGGAGAAATATGGTGGTGTTGGTTGTAGTTGTTATAGATGATGATGGTGGTGGTCGTAGTTAATGTGCTGGTAGTTTTAGTTATTGTCCGATGAAGGTCACAGTTGTGGTCATCATTGATGATGGTGGTGGTGGTGATTATAATTAGCGGTGTGGAGAAAGAGAAGATTGAAATGGCAGAGAGAAGATTTTGATGATGGTAGAAGTGGTGTCGGTGGGTCTTGAAGATGGCAGAGTAGGAAAAAGATACTATCGATGCTTCTTTGTGAATTATAAAATAAAGAGAAATGACGGGGCTTAATTGTCAGTTTCAAACTAAACTATTTCCTGTCTGTTTGACCCAGACGAAGTTTTATTCGTCCATAGCAACTGAGAATTTAAAATTTTCTGGGCATTTGACCCATTTTCTGATACTTATATTATATGGGTTATGGAGGGTTTAATTTGGCAGCGGAACCATTCCGACTGGATGAGTTCGGGTTCGGGCCTGCGCCAGACTTTCGTGTATCAAGAAAAAAACAAATATATATATATATATATATATATATATATATATATATATATATATATATATATAAAAAGCTAAACTTATGTTGTGTTGTTTGATTGTTAATAAATTCAATTTCTCTGAGAATCAAATGACAATAATAAAAACTACATAACAACTACGCCATAATTTTGGTACTGGTGAAAATCATGAGAACAATCAAAAAGTTACTATTATAAGTTATAAACACTGAATCAAATTTACTATTGGTTAATTTATTACTCTCTTCGTCCCATTATTAGTTGACCTATTCATTTCAAAAAAATTGTCTCAGTAATAGGTGACCTATATTACCAAATAAGGGGATATTTTTAAAGCTACAATTTTAATTGATTATTGTAGTATAAGAAATATGTATGATTTGATAGATGTGTTTATATTCTTTACATAGGTGTATCAATATGCTGTTCATGGTCGGTTTCGGCTCGGTTTCCAACCAAACCAAAACTGAAACCAATACTATCGGTTTCTAAAAATCTAAACCAAACCAATCTATTAACCATCGGTTCGGTTTTCAAACGGTTTTAGCCGGTTTCGGTTTGTTCCACTGGGGTTCGGTTAACCGGCTGTCACTTCAATTGTAGGAATCCGACATCAATCAATCTTATTAATCAAAACTTTGATAAATTCCCAAAACTATTTCCATCTTATGAAACCCTAATTTCGAAATTGGTGAAATTTGAATATATATCATTGAAATCAAATAATAAGAAGAAAAAGAAGAAGGAGGAGGAGGAGGAGGAGAAGGACGTGCTAAACTGGCCATCTTAGTTGCTGGGTGGTGATGCAGGCTTAATCGATGATGGTGGAGGTGTTGGACACTGTTAGAGAGAACTTAGTTTGAGAGAGCAAGTGGTGGTGTTAGACTCTGTTAAGTGAGAGAGCGAATGAAGTAAAAATAAAATAATGATGCAACCTTCCCACTTATATAAATATGGATGGATATGACTAGATTTAGAAATTAAATGAACGACTGATACTAATCGGTTTTTCATTGGCTTATCGGTTCGGTTTGTCATCAAACCAAAACCGAAACTATTTTCTCGGTTTTTTAGTTTTCTAAACCAATACCAACCATTAACAAATGGTTCGGTTTGGTTTCATCATAATCGGTTTGGTTTGGTCCGTTTTTACTAGAAAACCGTTACCATGTACAACACCCTAATTTTCACTGTTATAAAGTTTGTGAATATCCGTGATATAATTTGAGAGATAAATCATTTCTGAATTTTACTAATTATTATTCATAAGGGTATGATTATAAAAAATACTTCTCCCTTTTATTTTCCTTTAAAATTGTGCAAACTTAAACTATGTCATCTATTAGAGGCTCGGATCCTCTTTCTCCAAAATGACCAGTTTCTCTGTCCCATCCTCTTTGGGAATGATACATGTATTTAACTTTAATATTAGATTGGCAGTGTTTACTACCTTGACACATTTATCAAATTCTCTGGTTTTATTTTATTAAAAAATAAATTGTGAAAAAACCAAACATTGACAGTACTTTTTAGATTGATCGGCGAAACACTTCTTATCCCCGTGTCAATGAATCAATGTAGTGAATCTCGACCGAGGTGGCCGGGATATCACCAATAATATCGATTTCGTTTTTTCTAAGATACCGATGTTATTGATATTTCACCGATATTCGCCGATATTCACCGGTATTTTATCGAAGTAGCGTATTTCGTACCTGGCCGATTTTCACTGAAATCCAATATCGACTACATTGTCCTGAACACAAAACCCAAATAAAAATTTAAACCTTTTATTACATGGAAAATGTTATGTGAAGTTGGTGGCTAGCCCACCAGAAGCTTCTACCATCCGACTTAATTAAGGAGACCACTCCCTTTTTCTCTTACGATACAACCTGCGGGATTGAGCCCACAGGATGTGTATCACTTCCGCTAAAGATTAGCTAATGGTGACACGTCACCTTAAAACGTGTTGTAAAGGTACAGTAGAAACTCTTTTAAATAATACTCGATTATTAAATAAACTCTTTTAAATAATATTTTTGGTCGGTCCCGAGTCGGGGACAACGTGCCAAATTAATAATTCGCTAAAATTATAAGATAATACTTTTTTGATTATCTATGTAGACCCCATATGAAATATAAATTAATAATGCATTATATATATTTATTCAATACATTGATGATTTATGAAGACTTTTTGAATAATGATTTAACTGTCTTCTGTTTTTTGCTAAAATCAATATCGCATTGAATTTCATCTCTAATTTTTCTTATCATTGTAAGAATTTTTTGTGTTTTTTTCTCATAGCTCAGCAAGAATTTATTCAATGTGATTGTTGCTTTAATAGCCTTGTTTCGTGAAGGGGGCTTTATTGTAGAACTTTCATCATCATCTTTCCCATCTTTATCAGTTCCGATAACGTTCTCGATTATTTCTTCATCAGTCAACAACTGTGTAATTAAAAAAAATATTTAGAATATATGATTTGATATTGATATGTGTTTATATAGGAAATAAAAAATATGATTGGATATTGTGTTTATACAAATATGATTTGATATTGATATTTTATTTATACTAGTACGACCGTTGCCACGGTGGGAGGGCCGACCGAAAAAGAATCAGAACATGGGGTTCGTCTGCGATTACTTTCACCCCGTTTCTGAAAAAGTGATACTTTCGCCAGCGAAAGTATCACTTTTTCCGAAACGGAGCGAAAGTATCACTTTTCCCGAAACGGAGCGAAAGTTTTATTTTTCCTGAAACGGGTTGTGAAAGTATCACTTTTACAGAAACGAAAAATTAGTCGATCCATAAACCAAAATATGGTTGCATGATGTGTTATGCATCCTTTGTGGTGGTTTGCATAATGGCTATGCATTCAATTTTCGAGAATTGTGCCTAAAATTAAAGTATCATTTTTCTTGAAACGGAGGGAGTACATCGTTTTATTAGTTGGAACGGAAAATTAGTTCATGCATAAACCAAAATTTTGCTACATAAAGTATTATGTATCTTTTGTGGTGGTTTGCATAATGAATATACATTTAATATTTTAAAATTGTGCCTAAAATGATAAATATCTCCGAATTTTTCGTAAAAACTCTAAATTTGATATTGTTGTTTGTGCTCGTTGGATAGATTTTTTTATTAGCTTTCCAACAAGATAAAATTAAATCAAATTCCAAGGCACGGATTTTTAGATATGTTATATTAAAGTTTGCTTTCCAATTATACCCCTAAAAAAATAGGATATCTGAGGAGTTATAGTAATTGGACTAAAAGAGAGGGATATTTTTGGTTTTCAGCATGGACCATTCTCAATCTTTTTGTGGTAATTGATCACTTAGATTTACAAAAAAGTGGCCATATAAAGGTCCTCCCTCGCTTCGCTCGGTCGGCCCAATAAGAAATATAAAAGATATGATATGGTAATTTGTTTGTATAGAAATTAATTATATGATATGAAATTTATCTATAATTTAATAATTATTAATTTATCAGTTAATTAATATCTCGCTTAATTAATAAATTTTGATGGTCCCGACATCATTAATTTATAGAGTTTCTACTGTATATCATTAAACATGCATTTGGGTGTATAAATATCCATTAGAGGTTTCCTTGTGTGACATACAAAGAATGAGATAACTAAGAAGCAAATACGATTAATAAACTGTTTGGATACACATCTAGAAGTTATTTTTTGACTTCTGAAAAATAAAAAAGTCAAAAATTAGTTTGGGTACACAGTTTCAGAACGATGTTTAGATGTAAGAAAATTGTCTTTTTAAGAAGCAAAATGTTTTTTCTTCTGACTTCTACTCTTGATTTCTATTTCTGGAGAAGCCGAAATCAGAAACAAATTTGTAACGAAACGCCTTATAAACTTCTCCCTTACCTCTTTCCACTTCTACTGTACTATACAGTACTCTCTCTGTTCCACCTATTAAAGGAGCTGGAACGAACATCCCCAGGACGTCTGGACACGTTACCTTTTCTCCATTTGTGTTCAACCTTAACATCCTTAGTTCTCAGCTGGAACCAGATATTTCAAATTATAAAAGATGTAGCTTGTGGGCTACTATATCTACCCGAAGAGTGGGAACAAGTTATGATTCACAGTGACATCAAGGCCAGTAATGTTCTATTAGATGGTGAAATGAATGCAACGCTAGATTGTACAATCGTGGAACCAAATTTCTTAGCGAGGTTCTTAGAGATTCGGACATAAATTGTTGGAGAAGTGGTGACATATTACAAACAACTGATCCAAATTTATTCAATGAACATATAAAAGAAGAGATGGAAATGGTATTGATCCAAAATCTTTCAATAAATGCACAAATTAAATGGGACCAACTTAATTCATATTAAAACAAGAAAGATATCAAGCCACAAATGGCTCGATCCCATTCATAATTATTATTACATAAAAGAAATGCCAAATCATGTTCGAGATATACATATATAATCCCTGACAATGCTGATGCATGGCATCATTACTTTATCATGAAATGTTTAATATTCTTGATATCATAACAACAGGTGCCAGATCCCAGTGATACTATGCTACCTATGCACTTTTCGGCACCCTTTAAACGGCCGGTACCAGGAATCCTCAATTTCCTAGTACCTCTTTTGCGATTCGGGTCATAATAAACCAACGAATCATCGGTACTAAAAAGAATGCTCCCGTCCTCAAAGTCAGAAATTACTCTCAAGGCACTCGTTTCGATAATAGACTCTTCCGTAATTGTGAAGCGTTTCGTCCACGATTCTTTCACTCCATATTCCTGCATTACCCACACATCAACTTGATCAAAGGTCTTGTGAAGGACACACAGGCACCCTCCTAGTACTCCCACGTTATTATTTTCAAACTCACTATCAACAACTTCCCCATCATGTAACATGGGTCCTTCTAGTTTAGCAACCTCCTTGAATACCTCGTCGCTAAAGTCGAAATATATTACGACTTCATAGTCGTCAATTCGTTTAATAGCCCACCAGTGAGGAGCTCCATTCACCATTACCCCAGGTTTCAATTCACCGGGAAAATAGTATGGCGTTACTTGACATCCTTTCCAAGAGTTAGATCTCAGTGAGTAGATCTCGAAAACAGACTGTGATCTTCTCGTGGAGACCTCTACATGATGAGAACCCGGTCTGATCGTATGGACATCGGTTTCAGACCAATCACTTGAATCATCAAAACAATCAGCACGGGAATCGACTTCGGCAACTCTTAGGACTTTGAAATCGTTACTTTTATCATCATAGCCGATCCCGCACAACCCAATCTCGATGCCCTCACTAAAGCTACTGAAGTGGTTCGGTGATTCAGGAACCTTTTTGTACTCCTTGGTTGACGGATTCCAAAGGCAAATAGAATCCTCGTAACCTGGTTCAGTAGTGCGTAAACACACTAAACCATAACAGGAACCCAAAAGTATAAGATAGTCTGGAGGAACTAATGGGTATTCCATCTCAGAAGAGTCACGAACAGGGTTACCTCTTATTGAAGATAATAATTCTGAAGATAACCAAGTATGATCGATAGAGTAAAATCCATTCATTTCCATCCTTGTAGGCATGTCATACTGAAACATCAGAAAAGTCGACGTGCCTTTTCGTATCGCACAATGAATATGCTTCATTACAAATGCAGGGTCTTCTATAAGGCTGCACCAGGGCTTGCACACTGATTTGAATCGCAGGAGACTTTTTACGGGTAAACAAGATAAGATTTCGATCACCACTTCTTCTGAAAGTGTTGCCATATCTTCTCTTGTGATAGAGAAATATAATTTCTTAAGAATTTCTTCTCTTTTTTTTTTGGTTGGGAGGGATAAGAAAACTAATAAGGTTTGGAATCCCCCATCTCCAACTCATATACTTCTTATAGCCATTCTCTATGGAAACTCGAGAGTCCATTTTAAGAAACCAATTTATTTTGTGAATCTGATGAGATGAGGGTAGGGTAGGTAGAGTATCTCTTCCCTCCCATTCAAAATTCAAATTTAGACCGGGCTACAAGTTCTATGAATCATTTTATATGGAAAGTCCTACTTTGGCAAAACAATAAATTTTTGAAGATTTCGGTTATAAATTTTCCAAGGGCTATAAACAAAACAATTTTGTCTTTCCATCAGTGGATAACTTCAGAAAATTGCATGCCAAAATAAACTAGTACGACCGTTGCCACCGTGGGAGGGCCGACCGAAGAAGAATATGAAGATGGAGTTTGTCCACGACTACTTTCGTCCAATTTCAGAAAAGGTAATACTTTCACCTCGTTTCATAAAAAGTGATACTTTCTCCCCGTTTCGGAAAAAGTGATACTTTCTCTCCGTTTCGGAAAAAGTGATTCTTTCGCCCCGTTTCGGAAAAAGTGATACTTTCTCCCCGTTTCAGAAAAAGTCCGAAACGGAAAAAAGTATCACTTTTTCCGAAACGGGGCGAAAGTATCACTTTTTTACAAAACTGAGCGAAAGTATCACTTTTCCCGAAACGGGATGTGATAGTATCATTTTTCCTGAAACGGGATGTGAAAGTATTATTTTTTCTAAAACGGAAAAGTAGTCGATCCATAAACCAAAATATGGTTGCATGATGTGTTATGCATCCTTTGTGGTGGTTTGCATAATGGCTATGCATTCAATTTTCGAGAATTGTGCCTAAAATGAAAGTATCATTTTCTTGAAACGGAGGGAGTACATCGTTTTATTAATTGCAACGGAAAATTAGTTGATGCATAAATCAAAATTTTGCTACATATGTATCCTTTGTGGTGGTTTGCATAATGGCTATGCATTCAATTTTCGAGAATTGTGCCTAAAATGAAAGTATCATTTTCTTGAAACGGAGGGATTACATCGTTTTTGCAAAGGAAAATTAGTTGATGCATAAATCAAAATTTTGCTACATATGTATCCTTTGTGGTGGTTTGCATAATATATACATTTAATTTTCTAAAATTGTGCCTAAAATGATAAATACCTCCGAATTTTTCGCAAAACTTTAAATTTAATATTGTTGTTTGTGCTCGTTGCGTAGAGTTTTTTATAACCTTTCCAACGAGATAAAATTTGTAAAATTCCAAGGCACGGATTTTTAGAAATATTATATTAAAGTTTGGTTGCCAATTATACCCCTGAAAAGATATTATACAAGGAGTTATTGTAATTGGACTAAAAGGGAGGGACATTTTTGGTTTTTCGGCCCTAACCATTTCCAATCTTTTTGTGGTAATTGATCACTTAGATTTTACAAAAAAGTGGCCATATAAAGGACCTCCCTCGCTTCGCTCGGCCGGCCCAATAAAAAAAAATGCCGCCATCAAAAGAAAAAAAAATGTTTGTTTTATAACAACGTACCGTAGTAAATGTTCTTAAAGCAAAACAACATTGGGACCAAAGCAAGATCACCAACCATAAGCAAGTACTCCATGATTCCATCCGTAATTCAAAAGAAGAATCATGGGCTAGCAGCAGTGGAGAATTGCCTAGCTCATCAATAATGCTTTTGATGTGTTACCAACTCTTGTTTATCTCTCCTTCTATCTTTTCTCTCCAAACCTCTCAAACCCTAGGTGCAAAAATCAGCCGCCTCCTCTTTCTTGCTCGGATCAGTCCATTAAGGCTAGATCCGAGCAAGGATCTTATTCGATTTTCTTTATTGTTTAACTATTTGGTAGGATTTTTAGATTTTTCTCTTTTTTTTCTTTGTTTTCTGGAAAACCCTATTGAACTTAATGGAAAAATAATTTCATGGGAGATGGAAATCATTAGTTGCTGGTGTTATTGGTGTTTTTGGAGTTCATGGGATACGGTAGACAAAATCAATATCGATTTTGTGACGTCAAAATTATCGCTTTCATAGATCCAAATCAACTGAATGAGTGCTTAAATATTTAATCTTAGATTTGTTTTGTTTCTAGTGTGATATTTTGGTGTTGAGGGTTGGTAATGATGTTTTGAGATTGATAATGGTGTTTTTAATGGTACTTTTGGGTTTAATGGTTTAAGGTGGTGACGTGGTCAAGATATGACTGCTGATGGTTTTTCGGTGTTGGTAATGGTAATGGTGTTTTGGGAATCCGTAAAGGTGTTGGTAATGGGTTTTTTGGGTTAATGGTATATGGTAAAAGATCACTAGGATCTTGGTGAAGATCTTAGTTTTTGGGTGTTTCCAATGATGTTTTGGGAATCTGTAATGGTGTTAGTAATAGTATTTTTGGGGATTAATGGAATATGGTAAAAGATTTTTCTGGTCTTTGGTGACGGTGGTCAAAATATGGCTGCTGAAGAACAAGTTCTTCTTCAAGTCTTTCAAGGTACAATGGGTTTGCTTCTCTGCTTGTGGATGGTAGTAATGGTGTCTCAGGAGCTTAACAACGATGGATTTGATACGTTACTTTCTATAGGTGCAATCATGATGAAGCGAAATTGAATATGAGCAACTTATGCATTTTTTCTTCCATTAGATTTAGGGTTTTTTATTTTTCTATTTTAGTTAGTGTCGTTTTTAATTTTCTTCTTTCTTCTTAATTTTATTTGTGTACTTTTTATCCTGGCACTTTTAGGGGCGACCCCAAAAGAATTAGGGGCGACACAAAACGACAAAAATTGTCATAATCGGTAGGTTATTTTCGGGGCGTTTTTTTTTAATCCCAAACTACCCTTTACAATCGGTAGATAACTATACAATCGGTAGTTAATCAACAATCGGGAGTAAATTTGGTTTGTATAACTTCCGAATATAAAGTAAAATCCTTTATCTTTTGAATTTTGACTATCCTATAATCGGTAGTAAATAAAGTTATCTTCACTCCCGATTAAAGTAGAACTTTAGCAAATATCCTACCATAATCGGTAGGGAATTTAGGTTATTTAACTCCCGAATATAGAGTAGCCCCAAAATGAGATTTTGCGAAAATCCTTTTTTTTTGGAATTTTGGTTGAGCCTATAATCGGTAAGAAAGGAAGAGTTATCATGACTTCCGATTATACAGTGGCTCTCATTACAAATATCCTACCATAATCGGTAGTCAAAATAGTTCATATAACTACCGATTATAGAGTAGCCCCAAAATCAGATTTTGTAAAAATCCTTTTTTTTTTTGAAATTTTGGTTGAGCCTATAATCGGTAGTAAATGAAGTTATCCTAACTTCCGATTATCCTTGCTCTCTTTGCAAATATCCAACCATATTCGGTAGTCAAAATAGTTCATATAACTACCGAATATAGAGTAGCCCCAAAATCAGATTTTGCAAAAATCCTTTTTTTTTGGGAATTTTGGTTGAGCCTATAATCGGTAAGAAAGGAAGAGTTATCATGACTTCCGATTATACAGTGACTCTCTTTGCAAATATCCAACCATAATCGGTAGTCAAAATAGTTCATATAACTACTGACGACTGTCGTCAGTCGAACACGGGGGGAGGGCTACGCCCCGGACCCCTGAGACCCCACAGTATAGCGTCGGCATTGTATTCATGCCCGCACCGAGCTTTTTCAACTGCATTGGTTGAGCCTATAATCGGTAGTAAATGAAGGTATCTTGACTTCCGAATATAGAGTTGCCCCAAAATGAGATTTTGCAAAAATCCTCTATTTTTCTAATTTGGTTGAGCCTATAATCGGTAGTCAAAATAGTTCATATAACTACCGAATATAGAGTTGTCCAAAAAAATGAGATTTTGCAATCGGTAGCTAAAAAAACCCTAAACTACCGATTATGAAGGGGTATACAAGTATTTTCAATCTATTTTGTCTTTTGTGTCGCCCCTAATTCTTTCGGGGTCGCCCCTAAAAGTGCCAGGCTTTTTATTTACCACATGTAAATTTTTTGTGCATGAATAAAATCTTCTCTTCCAATCAAAAAAAAAAAAAAAAAAAAAAAAAAAAAAATCTTGTTTATCTTTGAGATTACTACAGCAATTAATATGCATGTTTGAAAAATTATTTTTGGGTAATTAATTAATCCCTTTTAATCAAATTACCAACTGGCTAATTACCAATTCAAAGCCTCAATCTTTATATTATCATGGGTTAGCTAAATATCATTTCATTAATGAAAATAGCAATTTTCATTCATCTCATTCTCAACGAGCTTCAGAAATAATATTCAAATCACTGGCATCTGAACGAAAGTTACAACTACAAGTGCCGGACCACGAATAGTCATTGTAGTAAATCTTCTAGCTAGTTGCTTATAATATTTGATCTTCAGGCCGGCTTGGGTTAGTTCGGGTTGGGACTAGTACAATGCCAAGTGGTAGGTTCGTTTGCACATCCGAAACAGGGATATACTTTTTTACACTTACACTTTGAAATTGGGCAAAAAGGGATGGACATAATTATGATATGGTGACAATAGTTTGTTGCATCATTCCCTAACCCCTCAGCAGCTTCTCTGAATTGGCCACTATTTGACAACGCCATCATGTGGCGGTCCTGATATTAGGTAGTGAGGATGAATCTTAGGCATGTCAACTGTCTCCCTAAAGACTCTCCAAAAAGACTACTAAGTAAGAATCAGTTAGATTTAAAAATGGACATCCTAATTTTAGAGAACTATAATCTTCCTAGCTGGGTAAAAGTCACAAAGAGATCTACATTTTAGTCAGACCACAGAAAACCACACATACTATCTGATCTTGTTCATGGACTTCAGATAAAAATCATTACGTTCCAATATTCTCAAAACCACCTGATAATTTGCTAGTCTTACCTTAATGCCAGGAGAATATCTTACGTCCACACACTTGTAACTTATCAATCCTCATCAACATTTAGAAAATCACTATTAATACCACCTACAACAGACCAACAATTCAGTAAGCACATTCTCATATCCCTCGATCAAGAAACAGAAACAAATTTAAACAAGAACTATGTCTTCTAATCAGAGTTTCAATGCAGGTGCAACTAAAGGCCATGCACAGGTAAGTGAGCAAGAGCGTAGCAATAATCTAATTAAAAAAAAAAAAAAAAAAGAGTAAAGTCTTTCAAAGTTGCTTCATTTGACATATATATATGTGTGTTATAATAATTCTCTTATTATAGGCCAAAACACAGGAGTGGGTAGAGTCTGCCAAGGGCACAGCTCAATCGGCAAGGGACAAGACAGCAGATGCAGCCCAATCCGCTTCTGACTCTGCCCAACTGAAAAAAGAGGAGGCATCTGGCTTCCTACAACAGGTAATTTATGTTATCCTCTCCCTGGTTTACCATTTCCATTTTCAGTTCTTCCCCTACTCCCCATCATTTTACTGGATTTCGATGTAGAATTACCAATCAAAGGAATCCATTTTTTCTTGGTTGTGTATGTATAGACTGGAGAACAGGTGATAAACATGGCACAAGGTGCAATGGACAGCGTAAAGGGTACACTTGGAGTTGGTGACAATAACCCACACAACAAATAGAAACCAATTGACACCGATAATTCAACCTTTTTGTATCCCTTTTTCTTATCTATTCATGCTTATATGTCAGTGTTTTTCCTATCTTTGATGGCGGGTTTCTTTAGTTCATTAGAGATTTGTCATATTCAACAAATTCATTGGTTATAATCTATGCTTCTTCTTTTCTTTTTCTTTGACATTTGGTACAATTTTTCTTTTTTCAGTTATGCATCATTTCTGCAACAAATTTTGCAAGAAAATGTACTATCATCTCAGGACCTGAAAAGAACTCACCTGATATCTAAAAATACTAAATAAACAAGATATCAAGTACATCCTAAGAAAAACAATTAAACATGAGGAAACAATATCATATATGGCCTCTTGTGCTATATTATAGAATGATATCCAGCCAAGGTTCCAACTTCCAAGAGAATCAGCTCCACATTATTTCTTATAAAACTTCCATCAATAGATGGTATGGTCTTTTGAAGTAATACAAAGAGGGAAAATTGTATAGGCACCCTATTGGCTAGGTACATGAACCATATGATCTAAATTATCAAATACTGACACTGACTAGGATCTGGGCCGGAGACCCTCTTGGCTAGGGACATGACAAATTCCCAGTTTCATGAATAAATGGAATGTTCATAAATGTAAAGTATCAATTGAGCAAACTAGTAACAGGACAAAGTCAGTGCAACGGTGTTTATGGGTGAAAATCGTTTCTGCCAATTTCGGTAAATTCGGTAAGTGAATGAGAAACTGGTTCAAACCCTAAACAAATGTGCTGCACGTGAGCACTTTATAGATTCGAGAGATCAATCTGTACAAGTCCGGCCTAAACCAAGAAATGGCCGTTCCAGACTTGCTTCGGTCACAAAGTGGAGGAGAAGGGTTGATTTGGGGAGGGAAGCAAAGAAAGGTGTTGAGACTAGAATAATTCTGGGAGAGTAGTATCTCGACTTGTATCATAAAGTAAAAAGCTTGGGAAGCTTGCAAGAGATGAAAGCTTTTGGGAGAGCTTGCAAAGTTGCCTTTCTGAGAGTGTAGTATTTTTCTCCTGACCGAGACTTGTTGTCTGGTGGAAATAGGTAAGACCTATTTATACAAGTCGAGATTGGAACGTACACGGTATCATGAAGGAAGAGAGTAAAGGGTGAAATAATGGGAGGAGGTGGTAACCGCATGGTGTTAATGGGTGAAAACGTTTTCACCATTATTTCCTCATTTATTTGACCGCTTTATTCCTTTTCACGCTTTCTTAATGTGAGCGTAATGTACGCCGTAAGTCATGTGACCGCCAAACCAAAACCCTGGAAAGCATCCCCCAGTTTGTGTTGATATCTCGAGTGTTCGTTGCACCTTGAGTGCAAGTGTCGCTGCTAGTGGCGCGTGTGGCATGTGCCATTGGCATGTGCGGAATGCCTTGGTGGTAGGTTGTACGTTGAGTGTAAGTGGCAATGCCAGAGCTACTAGTGGCATGTGTGGCATGTGCCAATGGCATGTGCGAAATGCCTTGGTGGTAGGTTGCATGATTTCCAAATTAGGCTACCAGCGTGGGTTTTGGCATGTGCCAGCGGCGCGTATGGTCGAATTGGCCTAGGTTACACGGCTTGAAAGTTGGGCTACCAGCGCGCATTAGGGCCACGGCTAGGTGATGAAGGCTACCAGCAAGCGTGTTGGCATGTGCCAATGGCATGCGTGGCCGTTAGGGCCGTGGCCTTGGTAGGAAATGCTACCAACGATCATGTTGGCATGTGCCAATGGCATGCGTGGACGTTAGGTCCGTGGCCTTGGTAGGAAAAGCTGCCAGCGAGCATGTTGGCATGTGCCAATGGCATGCGTGGCCGTTAGGGCCGTGGCCTTGGTAGGAAAAGCTACCAGCGAGCATGTTGGCATGTTCCAATGGCATGCGTGGTCGTTAGGGCCGTGGCCTTGGTAGGAAAAGCTACCAATGAGCATGTTAGCATGCGCCAATGGCATGCGTGGGTCGTTAGGGCCGTGGCCTTGGTAGGAAAAGCTACCAATGAGCATGTTGGCATGTTCCAATGGCATGCGTGGCGTTAGGACCGTGGCCTTCGTAGGAAAATCTACCAAATGAGCATGTTGGCATGTGCCAATGGCATGTGTGGCCGTTAGGGCCGTGGCCTTGGTAGGAAATGCTACCGGCGAGCATGTTGGCATGTGCCAATGGCATGCGTGGCCGTTAGGGCCGTGGCCTTGGTAGGAAAAGCTACCGGCGAGCATGTTGGCATGTGCCAATGGCATGCGTGGCCGTTAGGGCCGTGGCCTTGGTAGGAAAAGCTACCGGCGAGCATGTTGGCATGTGCCAATGGCATGCGTGGCCGTTAGGGCCGTGGCCTTGGTAGGAAAAGCTACCGGCGACCATGTTGGCATGTGCCAATGGCATGCGTGGCCGTTAGGGCCGTGGCCTTGGTAGGAAAAGCTACCGGCGAGCATGTTGGCATGTGCCAATGGCATGCGTGGTCGTTAGAGCCGTGGCCTTGGTAGGAAAAGCTACCAGCGAGCATGTTGGCATGTGCCAATGGCATGCGTGGTCGTTAGGGCCGTGGCCATGGTAGGAAAAGCTACCAGCGAGCATTTTCGCATGTGCCAATGGCATGCGTGGCCGTTAGGGCCGTGGCCTTGGTAGGAAAAGCTACCAGTGAGCATGTTGGCATGTGCCAATGGCATGCGTGGCCGTTAGGGCCGTGGCCTTGGTAGAAAAGCTACCAGCGAGCATGTTGGCATGTGTCAATGGCATGCGTGGCCATTAGGGCCGTGGCCTTGGTTGCATGGTTTGTAAGCCTAGGGCG
The DNA here is from genome assembly GCA_023531295.1 of Papaver armeniacum. Classification (NCBI taxonomy): domain Eukaryota; kingdom Viridiplantae; phylum Streptophyta; class Magnoliopsida; order Ranunculales; family Papaveraceae; genus Papaver; species Papaver armeniacum. Next base: position 76,429 of record JAJJWW010007442.1, read on the forward strand.
CTATATTTGGCATGTGCCAATGGCATAGCGTCTTGGAAATATGGCTTGTGGTACGTGTTGGCATGTGCCAATGGCACGTACGGCCATGTTGACCTAGTTGCACGTTTTGCAAGCCTAAGGCGCTATATTTGGCATGTGCCAATGGCATAGCGGCTTGGAAATATGGCTTGTGGTACGTGTTGGCATGTGCCAATGACACGTACGGCCATGCTGACCTAGTTGCACGTTTTGCAAGCCTAGGGCGCTATATTTGGCATGTGCCAATGGCATAGCGGCTTGGAAATATGGCTTGTGGTACGTGTTGGCATGTGCCAATGGCACGACGGCCATGTTGACCTAGTTGCACGTTTTGCAAGCCTAGGGCGCTATATTTGGCATGTGCCAATGGCATAGCGGCTTAGTTTGGCATGGTTGCCAATGAGTGCGATATGTAGTTTGGTTTTGGCGTCGCTGCCATGGTGCGCAGTGTGCGGCTTGGTTTTGGCGTTGTTGCCATGGTGTGCAGTGTGCGGCTTGGTTTGGCATTGTTGCCATGGTGCGCAGTGTGCGTCTTGGTTTGGCATTGTTTCCATGGTGCGCAGTGTGCGGCTTGGTTTGGCATTGTTGCCATGGTGCGCAGTGTGCGGCTTGGTTTGGCATTGTTGCCATGGTGCGCAGTGTGCGGCTTGGTTTGGCATTGTTGCCATGGTGCGCAGCGTGCGTCTTGGTTTGGCATTGCTGCCATGGTGCGCTGTGTGAGGCTTGGTTTGGCATTGCTGCAATGGTGCGCTGTGTGCGGCTTGGTTTGGCATTGATGCCATGGTACGCAGTGTGAGGCTTGGTTTGGCATTGTTTCCATGGTGCGCAGTGTGCGGCTTGGTTTGGCATTGTTGCCATGGTGCGCAGTGTGCGGCTTGGTTTTGGAATTAGGGTTCTCTGTCGAAAACCCTAATCCGGTATTTTGAAAAAATACCCCTATGAATTATTTACACCTGAGTTAAATCCTCCAAGTTAATGTGTTGCGGGTAACACTAGCTCATGGGGTTTTACGATTTTACCCCTTGTTTAAAAAACCACCATCAACATTAAGTCCCCTGCTTAGCTCGGAACAGGGGCTTTGTTCCGAGGTAAGCATAAGATGTTGACAAACTATCAACAGCAAACCGTAAAGAGAATGGAGGAGGCTTGTCTGAACTTTTATAAATAGGATTTGGAATCCTTGCCTCTGGTAGTTTTGCACAAATCGGGAGAGTCTGGCACAATTGGTGCGGTGACAAACTTGTGCGTTGGGAAGTTTGCGTGAGTTGGGAAACTGAGTGTGCCAGCTGGTGGGACCGACGCAAGGTGTGGAAGCTATGCGTGCTTGCAGGCGTGACTTGGGCAGCCATTGGGAAGTCGGTGCAATTGGTGGGGCCGATGCAACTTGGGCGTTGGGAAGTTGGCATGAGTTGGGAAACTGAGTGTGCTAGCTGGTGGGACCGGCGCAAGGTGTGGAAGCTATGCGTGCTTGCAGGCGTGACTTGGGCGGCCATTGGGAAGTCGGTGCAATTGGTGGGGCCGGTGCAACTTGGGCGACGTTGGGAAGTTGGCGTGAGTTGGGAAACTGAGTGTGCTAGCTGGTGGGACCGGCGCAAGGTGTGGAAGCTGTGCATGCTTGCAGGCGTGACTTGGGCGGCCATTGGGAAGTCGGTGCAATTGGTGGGGCCGGTGCAACTTGGGCGACGTTGGGGAGTTGGGCGCCCTTGTGGGCCCGTTTTTCACACGCACGATTCTTTGGTAAAGGGGAATCCTTCCCTATTTCAGAATCTTCACGCCTATATATATAAAGTCCCTTTCTCTCATCTTGCACTTTTATCTTTTCATCCTTTCCTACTAGCGGCAGAGTCACAAAGAAAAACCATCTTCCAGGTATGTCTAACAGTACTTCTCTTGTTTCCCCTTTTATGTAGGTGTAAACCCTAAGAGTAGGCGTTTTTCTTTATATGTTGCGCATATAATTTCTTGGCGTGTCTCTTGTAGAAAATATTGTGTGTATGCAACCAAGGGAAATACTGCGTATATTGTTCGAACCCGTAGGAAAGTGCTCCATATATTATTTCGAACCCGAAGAAGGTTACTGCAGACGCACTTGAGCCCGTATAAAATACCGTGTATATAATTTTGAACCCTGAAGAAAATACTGCGTGTGCAGTCTTGAACCCGTAGATAATACTGTACATGAATCCCGAAGAAGAATACTGTATATATGCTCCATATGACTTCGAACCCGCATGAAATATTGTATATATGATTTTCGGTCCTGAAAGAAATACTGCGCGTGCAGTTTTGAACCCGTTGAAAAATGCTCCATATATAATTTTGAACCCGAAGAAGGATACTGTAGACACACTTGAACCCGTATAAAATACCGCGTATATAGCCTTGAACCCGAAGAAAATTCTGCGTATATAGTCTTGAACCCGAAGAAAATACTGCGTATATAGTCTTAAACCGAAGAAAATACTGCGTATATAGTTTTGAACCCGAAGAAAATACTGCGTATATAGTTTTGAACCCGTAGAGAATACGCCCTCCTTTTTTTTTATTTCGGGTTTTCCTTTTGTTGGGCGCGGTTATGTGTCAGGGAGATAATTTTTTTTTTTTTTTTTGTGTGCAGGTATCTTGTTACTAAGTTGTTACTAAGAAATCCGACAAGATGTTACCTGAACAAAATTTCGCTTCATCAAAGGATGTCCATAATTCCAAACCAAACACGGATGATGAGTTCTTCGCAAAAAACTTGTCTCTCTCGGAAAAATCACCTGTGTTTCGTGCCAATTTTGTTAGCGGTGGTGAAGATGAAAAGAAGACATGTTCGGTTCGCCTGCAGAACACCATACGGTTTGTCTTCAAAAGGGGTATACTCCTCTTCCAACATTGATTTCGGTATGTGTCAAATCCCATTGCGTTCTTTTGATATATGGGTTGAGTTCATGGTGAGTAAGGAGCACATAAACACCAACCCGACTCGAGCGCAGATTATTGATCTTGTCGAGCTTCAAAGAAACCTCCAGATTAGGAAGGATATCCCGGGCTTGGTTGCTTTCATCTCCGGATGGTGTTCGGACACCCATACAATCATATGTAGATGGGGTGAGATAACTTTCTCCTTGGAGAGTGTGGCTCTCTTCTTCGAATCTTCCCAGAATCGGGAATCTTAAAATCCAATTATCTGAAAGTGAGGTGAAGATGCGGGATGAACTTGCCGCTAAGTTGGGAGATTACGCTCGAAAAGACTCCACTGCTAAGTCGAAGGATTCTGTCTGGAAAGAGGATGAAAGGTGCTTTTATAGCTGGTGGATGTCTCAATGGTTTCCGGACGAGCCGGAACTCCGAACAGGCAGAAAATCCGCGATCTTCATGTTGCAGCATTTTGGCTCTCGGTTGTCCGGAGACATTTTTGATGACGGTTACGGCAAGAAGGAAATAAGACCAGAGTTGCTAGCGATTCTTTGTGAAGTTAGCAAAAGGTGAAGTTCTTCCCATTGGCAAGCTATTCCTCGGTTCCTCTGTATGTGCATCTGGATCACCTGGTTGCAAACATGCGAGTTTCGAATGGTTTCATGAAAGTGGATTCATATGTGCACGCTGCTTTTCTGCAAGTCTGGCTATGGGAGCACTTTGAGAAGTATGCTCCGAAACCGATGCCTTCGATCCCCGCGAGTTGGGGGGGTTCCCGAATTATTCGATGGGTGAAAAGGCGTCCAAAGGTTGGCATTAGCTTGGTTAGTCTTCTTGACAAGTCATATGAAATCAGTTTTCGCCCGTGGGAGCCGGTCAATAGGTCGGTGACTCAAATTGACACCTTTGCTTCTGCTCCGATCATGTCTTTGTCTTCTGATGGCGATTTGAGCGTTGGTGAAAACTTGTTTATTCAAAGATGCATGTCCGGTTATATGCCGTCTTTCTTCATGGGGTCTTTCCAGATAGCTGCTTACAATATTGACCGTGCTGCTCGTCACATGGGTTTCGATCAAGGGGTGCCTCTTTCTTACCAGCCGGTGATCCCTAAGGATTCATTGCGTGCCGCCCTTAATGCTAGCGCCCTTGAGCCGGGTATCCGCCTTCCCTTCTTTCAAATGGGAAGAGTAACTTCGACGACCTTTGGCTATAATGAGTTCTGGTGCGACGAGTTTATTATGATTCAAGATTTTGTGAATAACGTGGTGGAGAACGTTCGTTGTAAACCTTCCCCAGCAGTTTTAAAGAAGTATCCAATGTTGAGAGATCTCAAGTGAAAGTTGCCTAGCAACTCGGAAAGTCCACATGCCAAGGAACGGAGGATGAAGAATCGTGCTGGCGGGTTCCGAACGGTTTCAAAAGACCCTCCCTCAGCTCTCGTGTCTTTCGGTTCTTCCAATAACCAGGTATGTGTCGCCTCTTTGTTGGTTTGTCTCAAACCACGTGAATTTCTGCTGAAAACATGTGTCTTGTTTCCTCTAGGGCTTCGGTAGTGTTAATGCTTTCGCTGCCCTCGCATGTTGCCAGGAGACGGAAGTTTTTTCAAAGAATTCCAGCAGCACTGAGCCTTCTCATAGCGGTGATGAGTCATAGAAAGAAGAAAGTTCGACAAGTGAGAGTGATTCCTCTGGCAGCACTGGTTCTTTTTCGGGAAGTGGTTCGGTTAGTTTCGCGCTTCTTTTCTTTCTTCTTCCGTTTCTTCTTTTGAAAAATGTCTAACTAAAGTTCGCAGGAGGAATCCGGTTCGGAGGACGATTCTGGGGTAGAGCCACACGAAAACTTGCCTTTGGTGACCACCGCCGGTGACTTGGAGATGGGAGTTAGCCAATTGCCGGCACAGATGGATGTGGTTCAAACGGTGGATGATTCTCTCGATGGTTGCTGTCGTAGACATGGAAGAAGACCCTCTGCGAGTCGTGAGGCCAGGTGCGGCGCCATTTTTGATCCCCCGTACTTGGTTCCTTATCCAGGTCATGTGCTGGTCGGCGGCTTCAGCGTGCCGGTTAAGAATGAGGCGTTGTACACTAGAATCTGGGAGAAGTATGGGCATATGTCCACAACCAAGAAAGTCACTAGTCGATTTGCGCTGGTTAAGCGTGTGGAAGAGGCTTTATCTTCCATCGAGGATATGCGTGAGGTGACCGGTCACACCGTTTCTGAAGACGTTATTTCCGACTGGGAGCACCATCGCGACGTGTGCGTAGAAAAGGAGTTCAACACTTCGTGGTTTTTCGAAGGCCTTGCTGAGATCCAAAAGTTGAAAGATGCAGCAATCTAAAGCCTTTCCGCCGAGGAGATTGCACGACAGGAGGTGGAACTCGAAAAACTTTCCAAGATGTTGACTATGAAGAGGGCGGCTCTTGAAGATGTAAAGTTGACTTTCTCCAAGAAGAGCAGACTTCTGTTGGATGATTTTCCTTGAATGTTTCTCTGTTAAACTTTCATTTAGGTTCTTCTTTTTTTTTTTTTTTTTTTTTTGAAAGATATATTGGATGTCCTGGGTTCACAGTTTGACCGGTTTTGGTAGGCAATTTGGTAGCTTTTGAGGATATTGGATTATTTCGGGATGAATGGTTTTGATAGTATGACTGTGATTATGTTTTGGGAAAGGAATATTGCTTTTATGAAAGTGTGTGCTAGCAATAGGCACAAGAGTATGACGGTTTTATTAAGAACCTAAAAACAGATCGTTTATCTTGCCCAATCTAAATTTACTCACTTGCAAACACGCCTCTCTCCAAGTAAAAGGCGGCTTTTGGTAGCATCGCCGATTAGTCCCCAATTCTTTGGTAGCGTCTTTAGCGAGTCCCGATTTTTCTGGTGTAGTTTTAACAACCGATAACCGGGTTGTCCGGCAGTTGAGTCGGATGTGTCGCAAGCCCCCAATCGCTGGTAGCATCTTCAACGAGTCCCCGGTTTTCGGTGTAGTTTTACAACCGGTAACCGGTCGTCGGCGATTGAGTCGGATCGAATCCCCTTCCCCTACCATCTTGACATCCGGGTCGAAGAACGAGATCGACAGATCGACATTGTAGCCGATAGATCAATCCTCATTTTGTGGTCGCCAATTGTTTATGGGTGAAAATCGTTTCGCCGATTTCGGTAAATTCGGTAAGTGAATGAGAAACTGGTTCAAACCCTAAACAAATGTGCTGCATGTGAGCACTTTATATATTTGAGAGATCAATCAGTACAAGTCCGGCCTAAACCAAGAAATGGCCGTTCCAGACTTGCTTCGGTCACAAAGTGGAGGAGAAGGGTTGATTTGGGGAGGGAAGCAAAGAAAGGTGTTGAGACCATAATAGTGGGGAGAGTAGTATCTCGACTTGTATCGAAAAGTAAAAGCTTGGGAAGCTTGCAAGAGATGAAAGCTTTTGGGAGAGCTTGCAAAGTTGCCTTCCGAGAGTGTAGTATTTTTCTCCTGATCGAGACTTGTTGTCTGGTGGAAATAGGTAAGACCTATTTATACAAGTCGAGATTGAAACGTACCCTGGTCTCATGAAGGAATAGAGTAAAGGGTGAAATAATGGGAGGAGGTGGTAACCGCATGGTGTTAATGGGTAAAAACGTTTTCACCATTATTTCCTCATTTATTTGACCGTTTTATTCCTTTTCACGCTTTCTTAATGTGAGCGTAGTGTACGCTCGTAAGTCTGTGACCGCCAAACCAAAACCCTGGAAAGCATCCCCCAGTTTGTGTTGATATCTCGAGTGTTGGTAGCACCTTGAGTGCAAGTGTCGCTGCTAGTGGCGCGTTTGGCATGTGCCATTGGCATATGCGGAATGCCTTGGTGGTAGGTTGTACGTTGAGTGTAAGTGGCAATGCCAGAGCTACTAGTGGCGTGTGTGGCATGTGCCAATGGCATGTGCGGAATGCCTTGGTGGTAGGTTGCATGATTTGCAAATTAGGCTACCAGCGTGGGTTTTGGCATGTGCCAGTGGCGCGTATGGTCGAATTGGCCTAGGTTGCACGGCTTGCAAGTTGGTCTACCAGCGCGCATTAGGGCCACGGCTAGGTGATAAAGGCTACCAACGAGCGTGTTGGCATGTGCCAATGGCATGCGTGGCCGTTAGGGCCGTGGCCTTGGTAGGAAAAGCTACCAACGAGCATGTTGGCATGTGCCAATGGCATGCGTGGCCGTTAGGGCCGTGGCCTTGGAAGGAAAATCTACCAGCGAGCATTTTGGCATGTGCCGATGGCATGCGTGGCCGTTAGGGCCGTGGCCTTGGTAGGAAAAACTACCACCGAGCATGTTGGCATGTGCCAATAGCATGCGTGGCCGTTAGGGCCATGGCCTTGGTAGGAAAAGCTACCAGCGAGCATGTTGGCATGTGCCATTGGCATGCGTGGCCGTTAGGGCCATGGCCTTGGTAGGAAAAGCTACCAGCGAGCATGTTGGCATGTGCCAATGGCATGCGTGGCCGTTAGGGCCGTGACCTTGGTAGGAAAAGCTACCAAATGAGCATGTTGGCATGTGCCAATGGCATGCGTGGCCGTTAGGGTCGTGGCCTTGGTAGGAAAAGCTACCAGCGAGCATGTTGGCATGTGCCAATGGCATGCGTGGTCGTTAGGGCCGTGGCCATGGTAGGAAAAGCTACCCGGCGAGCATGTTGGCATGTGCCAATGGCATGCGTGGCCGTTAGGGCGTGGCCTTGGTAGGAAAAGCTACCGGCGAGCATGTTGGCATGTGCCAATGGCATGCGTGGCCGTTAGGGCCGTGGCCTTGGTAGGAAAAGCTACCAGCGAGCATGTTGGCATGTGCCAATGGCATGCGTGGCCGTTAGGGCCGTGGCCTTGGTAGGAAAAGCTACCAGCGAGCATGTTGGCATGTACCAATGGCATGCGTGGCCGTTAGGGCCGTGGCCTTGGTAGGAAAAGATACCAGCGAGCATGTTGGCATGTGCCAATGGCATGCGTGGCCGTTAGGGCCGTGGCCTTGGTTGCATGGTTTGTAAGCCTTGGGCGCTATATTTGGCATGTGCCAATGGCATAGCGGCTTGGAAATATGGCTTGTGGTACGTGTTGGCATGTGCCAATGGCACGTACGGCCATGTTGACCTAGTTGCACGTTTTGCAAGCCTAGGGCGCTATATTTGGCATGTGCCAATGGCATAGCGGCTTGGAAATATGGCTTGTGGTACGTGTTGGCATGTGCCAATGGCACGTACGGCCATGTTGATCTAGTTGCACGTTTTGCAAGCCTAGGGCGCTATATTTGGCATGTGCCAATGGCATAGCGGCTTGGAAATATGGCTTGTGGTACGTGTTGGCATGTGCCAATGGCACGTACGGCCATGTTGACCTAGTTGCACGTTTTGCAAGCCTAGGACGCTATATTTGGCATGTGCCAATGGCATAGCGGCTTAGTTTGGCATGGTTTCCAATGAGTGCGATATGTAGTTTGGTTTTAGCGTCGCTGCCATGGTGCGCAGTGTGCGGCTTGGCTTTGGCGTTGTTGCCATGGTGTGCAGTGTGCGGCTTGGTTTGGCATTGTTGCCATGGTGCGCAGTGTGCGGCTTGGTTTGGCATTGTTGCCATGGTGCGCAGTGTGCGGCTTGGTTTGGCATTGTTGCCATGGTGCGCAGTGTGCGGCTTGGTTTGGCATTGTTGCCATGGTGCGCAGTGTGCGGCTTGGTTTGGAATTGCTGCCATGGTGCGCAGGGTGCGGCTTAGTTTGGCATTGCTGCAATGGTACGCAGTGTGCGGCTTGGTTTGGCATTGTTGCCATGGTGCGCAGTTGTTTTTGGGTAAAAATCGTTTCTGCTGATTTCGGTAGGTGAGCGAGAAACCGGTTCAAACCCTAAACAAATGTGCTGCACGTGAGCACTTTATAGATTCGAGAGATCAATCTGTACAAGTCCGGCCTAAACCAAGAAATGGCCGTTCCAGACTTGCTTCGGTCACAAAGTGGAGGAGAAGGGTTGATTTGGGGAGGGAAGCAAAGAAAGGTTTTGAGGAGAGTAGTATCTCGACTTGTATCATAAAGTGAAAGCTTAGGAAGCTTGCAAGAGATGAAAGCTTTTTGGGAGAGCTTGCAAAGTTGCCTTTCTGAGAGTGTAGTATTTTTCTCCTGACCGAGACTTGTTGTCTAGTGGAAATAGGTAAGACCTATTTATACAAGTCGAGATTGAAACGCACTCGGCCTCATGAAGGAAGAGAGTAAAGGGTGAAATAATGGGAGGAGGTGGTAACCGCATGGTGTTAATGGGTGAAAACGTTTTTCACCATTATTTCCTGTTTTATTTGACCGCTTTATTCCTTTTCACGCTATCTTAATGTGAGCGTAGTGTACGCTGCATGCTGTGACCGCCAAACCAAAACCCTAAAAAGCATCCCCCAGTTTGTGTTGATGTCTCGAGTGTTGGTTGCATCTTGGGTGCAAGTCGTGCTGCTAGGGACGCATGTGGCATGTGCCAACGGCATGTGCAGAATGCCTTGGTGATAGGTTGCACGGTTTGCAAGTTAGGCTACCAGCGTGTGTGTTTGGCATGTGCCAATGGCATGTGCGGAATGCCTTGGTGGTATGTTACACGGTTTGCAAGTTAGGCTACCAGCGTGTGTGTTTGGCATGTGCCAATGGCACGTACGGCCATGTTGACCTAGTTGCAAGTCTTGCGAGCCTAGGGCGCTATATTTGGCGTGGGCCAATGGCATAGCGGCTTGGTAACATGGCTTGCGATACGTGTTGGCATGTGCCAATGGCATACGGCCATGTTGACCTAGTTGCAAGTCTTGCAAGCCTAGGGCGCTATATTTGGCGTGGGCCAAAGACATAGCGGCTTGGAAATATGGCTTGCGATACGTGTTGGCATGTGCCAATGGCACATACGGCCATGTTGACCTAGTTGCAAGTCTTGCAAGCCTAGGGCGCTATATTTGGCGTGGGCCAAAGGCATAGCGGCTTGGAAATATGGCTTGCGATACGTGTTGGCATGTGCCAATGGCACGTACGGCCATGTTGACCTAGTTGCAAGTCTTGCAAGCCTAGGGCGCTATATTTGGCGTGGGCCAAAGGCATAGCGGCTTGGAAATATGGCTTGTTGCCATGGTGCGCAGGGTGCGGCTTCGTTTGGCATTGTTGCCATGGTGCGCAGGGTGCGGCTTGGTTTGGCATTGTTTCCATGGTGCGCAGGGTGCGGCTTGGTTTGGCATTGTTGCCATGGTGCGCATTATGCGGCTTGGTTTGGCATTGTTGCCATGGTGCGCAGGGTGCGGCTTGGTTTGGCATTGTATCCATGGTGCGCAGGGTGCGTCTTGGTTTGGCATTGTTGCCATGGTGCGCAGGGTGCGGCTTGGTTTGGCATTGTTGCCATGGTGCGCAGTATGCGGCTTGGTTTGGCATTGTTGCCATGGTGCGCGGGGTGCGGCTTGGTTTGTCATTGTTGCCATGGTGCGCAGGGTGCGGCTTGGTTTGGCATTGTTGTCATGGTGCGCAGTATGCGGCTTGGTTTGGCATTGGTGCGCAGTATGCGGCTTGGTTTGGCATTGTTGCCATGGTGCGCGAGATGCGGCTTGGTTTGGCATTGTTGCCATGGTGCGCAGAGATGCGGCTTGATTTGGCATTGTTGCCATGGTGCGCAAGATGCGGCTTGGTTTTGGAATTAGGGTTACGTATTGAAAAACCTAATCTGGTATTTTGAAAAAATACCCCTATTAATTATTTACACACCGAGTTAAATGCTCTTAGTTAATGTGTTGCGGGTAACACTAGGTCATGGGGATTTATGATTTTACCCCTTGTTTAAAGACCACCATCAACATTAAGTCCCCTGCTTAGCTCGGAACAGGGGCTTTGTTGCGAGGTAAGCATAAGATGGTGACAAACTATTAACAAAGAAACCGTAAAGAAAATTGAAGGAGGCTTGTCTGACCTTTTATAAATAGGATTTGGAATCTTTGCCTCTGGTAGTTTTGCACAAATCGGGAGGCTGGCACAATTGGTGGGGCCGGTGCAACTTGGAAACCGTGCTTGCATGCGTGACTTGGGCGGCCATTGGGAGGTCGGCGCAATTGGTGGGGCCGGTGCAACTTGGAATCCGTGCTTGCAGGCGTGACTTATGTAAATAAAGAGGGAGTAGGCGTTTCTTCAGACAACAAAGTTTCCTTATTTTGCTTTCCTTCACGTGCGGCTTCAATTAGGGCATCATCCATGCCAAAAAAATCTGGAAGCATTATGTCCTTCATTGCTCCCTTTCCTTTTTTAAGGTTCCGTATTCATACCCAACGCGAATGTATCGTCTCCCTTGTTTGAGAAGGGGTTCTTCCTGTTGATTCCCCTTTTCCTTCGCTTTGCCGGTGCGTTTTCTTCTTCTTTTTTGTTCACGCTATCCTTTTTTTATATGTGTATAGACAGGATGGAACTTGATCATCTTTCTATTTCTTGCAGTGTATGATGGGATCTTCCAGAGACGGCCGTGCCTTTAACTTTTTGGAAAAGGACTTCAGAATCGGTGGAGATCAATCTTCTTCTCTTGAGGAGGTATTGGTTGGGGTTGAATCTTTGTTCCATGAAGCTAACGAAATTATTAAGGACCTCCCTTCCATCTATCCTCACGAAGAACAGGTGCATGTTCGGACTCTCTTGGGTTCAGTGGACGCGGAGGAGAACGCCATGATTCTTGATTTTGATGTGGATGAATCAAAAAACTTCCTTCGAAGTGTCGATGAGAAAACTTTCGAAGGAGTATATGATAGAAGCGAGATAGCCTTAGAAGTTGATGCTAAAGGTGTTATTGATGATACCGGAGGGGTCATGGTGGCGTATCTTGGAATAGTTGTCGGGGAGGACACCGTTGTTCAGCTGTGGCTCGCCTCGGGATGGGATGTTGAGGTTGCCGCATTGCTAAAACCGCTGAATGGAACCTTTGTTGCCCGAAGGATTGCTGGGGGAAATGCTTGAAGATAGCTTTGCCCGAAGGGACTTGCGCTCCATCCTTCGAGGGCTAGTTCCTCCTTTTGTTTTTCTGTTAGCTGCTTAGTTCCCTGATGTTTTTTCCCCCTTTTTTTTTTTTTGTAAACACATCTTTCCCTTCTTCTTCATCAGTAAAACTTTTGCTTCATATATATATATTTTTGAAAGAGGTTGTGGTATGATGGCTCTGCAATGGTTTTCCGGGTTCTTCTGATGTATTTCTCCGATATCTGAAGGATTCGCTCCGGAAGAGATATATTTTTATTTTATTTTATATTTTTTTTTTTTGACAAAAAGGGAGATCTCCAGGGAAATACAAACGGTGTATTCATCCTGGGGAAGTACAGCTATTAAGAGGAATAATTTAGAGGAAGTACTGAAAAGGGGAGTGATTGGGAAGTACAGCATTTTAGGGATTGGATTCCTTGATCCATCGCGAGTGAACTATCACGCCTTCAGGTGTGTCGGTATTGATGAGCTTGCAATATCCTCCCAAAAGGGTATCCGCGACCAGGTACAACTCGCCTTCACCTTCCTCGGGAAAATCCATCTTTACTATCATCCTCCCAACTTGAAACGAGCTTTCCTTAACCACTACATCTCCGATTGAAAACGGGTTCGGATGTTGTGTAACCATTTGAGCCTTGGCTTCGTTGGTTTCGCTAGAAGCTTCCAAGCTTCTTGCAAAGTGTTCGAATGGTCCAGCTCCTCATTCACATTTTTTGACAGCGTTCGTGCCGAGTCCCCATGACAGAATGGGGGAAGAAAAGGCCGGTTGTAGAAAAGGTTTCTCGGTCAGACTTACTTGCATTTGAAAATCATGGGCTAGCGCCAACGGGTCCTCTCCGGATGCTCGGGTTCCTTCAATAGATCGTTGATGCGATAACCCGTGGGACGATTTGTTGGGAATTCCTTCGGGCGTGGATGTCGGCAGAGGGTGTACGTCCAGTTTTTCTTTGTTGTCGAGCACCCATAAGCGTCCCAAAATCATGTCATGATCTAGTTCTCTGACAATGTGGAACTTGCTATGCGTTATAGCGTCTCCCATCTCGATCTCTAAGTTGATGTAGCCATGCGCGTTCAAAGCTTCTCCTCCCAAGTCTTTAATTACGGACGGGGAGTAGGTAGCGTCTTGTTTTGTAAATCCTTTCGCCTTTAGTGTCTTGAAAGTAATGATGTTGTGGTAGGAGGTCGTGTCGATGAGCGTGTCGTCAAATTTGTTACCTCTTAAACGGGACGTGGTTAGCAGTCCCCAGTTCTCCTTTTTGGTTCCGCCCGTTTGGAGAGCTTGGGCCCCTGGCGTGGGTGCCGAGGAGAGAAAAATCCGTTTGCCGGACACAACGCGATTGAGAGCTGCGAAAATATCTTGTCGCTGCACCTTGGAAAGATAGAGAATTTCGCATATATGTTGCATCATGGATTGCACAGTCTTGTGTACGGAATTTCCAGAGGACCCGCAGTTTCTTATGGGGAGTGGGTCTCGATGCACTCTTTCGTCTCCTAGTTGGAGTTCTCCTGCTTCTATCATTTCTTTGAAAATATGCTTTAGTCTGTTGCAATCGCTATTCGGGTGTTGAACGAACCTGTGATAATGACAGTATTTGGGGTTGGCCATCTCAGCTTCAGTTGGCGAACGTCTGAGCGGCGGCAGTCTGATGACATCATCTTGAACCCAGGCTTCCAGGAGGTCAATCACTTCCTCGATGGGGAATGGGAAATCAAGGGTATTTCCTTCGGTCTCGTGATGCTGCACGGGAGTTTTAGCGATGATCTTCCATCGTGAGGGTTCCCGTTGTGCCGGCGCTTCACGTTTCGGCTGGTGGCTCGTAGTTGCGGCTTTCCTTTTTCCTCTTTCGTTCACTATGTTCACGGAGGATGAGCCGGAATTAAATTGTTTGCTGATGAGGCGTTTACTCCCGCGAGTTTCACGCGCGTCTTCAGTTCGAGTTGGCCTAGTCCTTTCCAGTAATGCTGGTGCTGTTGTTGCAGATCGCCTGGCGGCCTCATGGAGTTCGGAGAACGTTTGGAAACACAAGTTTTCTAGCAGGGCGCGGTAGATTGGGACCATACCATTGATGCATGCATTTACCAATTGTTGCTCGGTCACGTTTGGGTCATGACAATGAGTGCTTGAACCCGAACCTTTTGACGAAATCATTCGGATGTTCGTTATCCCACCGGTACATTCTCCCGAGGTCCGAAAAGGTAACTTGTTCGGACACGAAGAAATACTTCCTCAGAAACGCGGTGACCATGCTACTCCAGGTTGGGAATGCTTTGTTCGGTAGGATGTTGTTGTACCATGTATACGCCCTTCCGGTAAGTGATTTTGAAAATTCTCTTAAACGAAGAACGTAATTATATTCATGTTCACCCAAGGATTCCAGGAAACGAGAAACATGTTCGCGTGCATTCCCGGTACCATCGTACAGGGTAAATTGAGGAGAAGAGTACCCCCTTGGGAGAGGGATTCTCTGTATTTCGGATGGGTAAGGGGTTTGGTGATGATGTACATCCAACTCATCATGCTTGATTCGGTCGCGTAGGAGTTGTTCCAAATATTCTCTCGTGACGAAGTTGGGTGGTTGATTTCTCTCCAACGGGATTCTAGTGCGAGTTTCTTCATCCGTGGAGGCGTGCCCTGCCGAGGTGCCGGCGTCGGGGTTGTTGGAGGTGCTTCTAGGCGGCTCTGAAGGATGCGACTCACGGGGTAGTCACTCTGTCAGGGTTTTGAGAAAGGTGAGCACCTCTTTCTGTGTTGAAACCATGTCTGTCTGGGCTCTGGCGAGCATCTCATGTCGTTCCATCAAATTGGCGATGGTGACGTAAGGACGACTTCCTTTGGTTCCTCCGGTATCTCGTCCCGTCGGCGGGGTAATTGGAGCCTTAGTTGTCGGAGGCGCCATGCTGGAAGAAGCATTCGGGGTCGTGGCGGCGGCCCTAGCTCTGGTGACTGGGGGCGTGACACTTGAAGAGATATTCTCGTTGCCGTGATTAGAGGGTTGTGCAAAGACGCTAGAGGAGGCAGCGGCTCTGGTCCTGGTGATAGGCGGTGTTACACTTAAGGGAGTGCACTCGATGTTGCTGTTGTCAGCCGGTGAAGTAACAACGTTATAGGGAGAGACGCCAACATCAGGGATGCGTTCTGCGCGCTGGTGTTCTCGGCAGCCGTTCCGGATCTGAGCTCCACCATGTTGGAATTTGACGTTCGGAAAACGAAATCAGGAGTTGGAGTTGGTATTGTAGCCGATAGATCAATCCTCCCACTGTGGTCGCCAATTGTTTATGGGTAAAAATCATTTCTGCTGATTTCGGTAATTTCGGTAGGTGAGCGAGAAACTGGTTCAAACCCTAAACAAATGTGCTGCAGCGTGAGCACTTTATAGATTCGAGAGATCAATCCGTACAAGTCCCGGCCTAAACCAAGAAATGGCCGTTCCAAACTTGCTTCGGTCACAAAGTGGAGGAGAAGGGTTGATTTGGGGAGGGAAGCAAAGAAAGGTGTTGAGGAGAGTAGTATCTCGAATTGTATCAGAAAGTGAAAGCTTAGGAAGCTTGCAAGAGATGAAAGCTTCTTGGGAGAGCTTGCAAAGTTGCCTTTCTCGAGAGTGTAGTATTTTTCTCCCGACCGAGACTTGTTGTCCGGGTGGAAATAGGTAAGACCTATTTATACAAGTCGATATTGAAACGTACCCTCGGCCTCATGAAGGAATAGAGTAAAGGGTGAAATAATGGGAGGAGGTGGTAACCGCATGGTGTTAATGGGTGAAAACGTTTTCACCATTATTTCCTCTTTTATTTGACCGCTTTATTCCTTTTCACGCTTTCTTAATGTGAGCGTAGTGTACGCTGCATGCTGTGACCGCCAAACCAAAACACGAAAAAGCATCCCCCAGTTTGTGTTGATGTCTCGAGTGTTGGTTGCATCTTGGGTGCAAGTGGTGCTGCTAGGGACGCATGTGGCATGTGCCAATGGCATGTGCGGAATGCCTTCATTGCGAGTTGCACCTCGAGCGTAAGTGGTAATGCCAGAGCTGCTAGTGGCGTGTGTGGCATGTGCCAACGGCATGTGTGGAATGCCTTGGTGGTAGGTTACACGGTTTGCAAGTTAGGCTACCAGCGTGTGTGTTTGGCATGTGCGGAATGCCTTGGTGGTAGGTTACACGGTTTGCAAGTTAGGCTACCAGCGTGTGTGTTTGGCATGTGCCAATGGCACGTACGGCCATGTTGACCTAGTTGCAAGTCTTGCGAGCCTAGGGCGCTATATTTCGCGTGGGCCAATGGCATAGCGGCTTGGAAACATGGCTTGCGATACGTGTTGGCATGTGCCAATGGCACGTACGGCCATGTTGACCTAGTTGCAAGTCTTGCAAGCCTAGGGCGCTATATTTGGCGTGGGCCAAAGACATAGCGGCTTGGAAATATGGCATGCGATACGTGTTGGCATGTGCCAATGGCACGTACGGCCATGTTGACCTAGTTGCAAGTCTTGCAAGCCTAGGGCGCTATATTTGGCGTGGGCCAAAGGCATAGCGGCTTGGAAATATGGCTTGCGATATGAGTTGGCATGTGCCAATGGCACGTACGGCCATGTTGACCTAGTTGCAATTCTTGCAAGCCTAGGGCGCTATATTTGGTGTGGGCCAAAGGCATAGCGGCTTGGAAATATGGCTTGTGGTACGTGTTGGCATGTGCCAATGGCACGTACGGCCATGTTGACCTATTTGCAAGTCTTGCAAGCCTAGGGCGCTATATTTGGCGTGGGCCAAAGGCATAGCGGCTTGGAAATATGGCGTGCGATACGTGTTGGCATGTGCCAATGGCACGTACGGCCATGTTGACCTAGTTGAAAGTCTTGCAAGCCTAGGGCGATATATTTGGCGTGGGCCAAAGGCATAGCGGCTTGGAAATATGGCTTGTGGTACGTGTTGGCATGTGCCAATGGCACGTACGGCCATGTTGACCTAGTTGCAAGTCTTGCAAGCCTAGGGCGCTATATTATGCGTGGGCCAAAAGCATAGCGGCTTGGAAATATGGCTTGCGATACGTGTTGGCATGTGCCAATGGCACGTACGACCATGTTGACCTAGTTGCAAGTCTTGCAAGCCTAGGGCGCTATATTTGGCGTGGGCCAAAGGCATAGCGGCTTGGAAATATGGCTTGTTTCCATGGTGCGCAGGGTGCGGCTTGGTTTGGCA
This sequence comes from Papaver armeniacum, assembly GCA_023531295.1. NCBI lineage: Eukaryota > Viridiplantae > Streptophyta > Magnoliopsida > Ranunculales > Papaveraceae > Papaver > Papaver armeniacum. The sequence continues at coordinate 93,518 of JAJJWW010007442.1, forward strand.
TTATTGCCATGGTGCGCAGGGTGCGTCTTGGTTTGGCATTGTTGTCATGGTGCGCAGGGTGCGGCTTGGTTTGGCATTGTTGCCATGGTGCGCAAGATGCGGCTTGGTTTGGCATTGTTGCCATGGTGCGCAGGGTGCGGCTTGGTTTGGCATTGTTGCCATGGTGCGCAGTATGCGGCTTGGTTTGGCATTGTTGCCATGGTGCGCAGTATGCGGCTTGGTTTGGCATTGTTGCCATGGTGTGCAGTATGCGGCTTGGTTTGGCATTGTTGCCATGGTGCGCAGAGGGTGCGGCTTGGTTTGGCATTGTTGCCATGGTGTGCAGGGTGCGGCTTGGTTTGGCATTGTTGCCATGGTGCACAGTATGCGGCTTGGTTTGGCATTGTTGCCATGGTGCGCAGTATGCGGCTTGATTTTGCATTGTTGCCATGGTGCGCAGTATGCGGCTTGGTTTTGGAATTAGGGTTCTGTATTGAAAAACCCTAATCTGGTATTTTGAAAAAATACCCCTATTAATTATTTACACCTGAGTTAAATGCTCTTAGTTAATGTGTTGCGGGTAACACTAGGTCATGGGGATTTATGATTTTACCCCTTGTTTAAAGACCACCATCAACAGCAGTGTGCGGCTTGGTTTGGCATTGTTGCCATGGTGCGCAGTGTGCGGCTTGGTTTGGCATTGTTGCCATGGTGCGCAGTGTGCGGCTTGGTTTTGGAATTAGGGTTCTGTGTCGAAAACCCTAATCCGGTATTTTGAAAAAATACCCCTATTTATTATTTACACCTGAGTTAAATGCTCTTAGTTAATGTGTTGCGGGTAACACTAGGTCATGGGGTTTTACGATTTTCCCCCTTGTTTAAAAACCACCATCAACAAACGGAAGAAATTAGGGTTCGTATATTCACAAACACTGGGAATTCCAAATAAGGCTCCAACATGTTCACCCTTTTGTGACTGTGATTGATAGGAGACAATTGCCTGAATCACTTCAGTTGTCATAGCTATATAGGCTTAAACTAATAAGATGATAAGAGACAATTGCCTGCTTATATAGGCTTAAACTAGATACCCAGAATAACTAAAATTCTAAATGTTTTTAAATGTGCCTTTTTGGCTTCTTTGCGCCCCCTTGCGCATCTGGCTCAATGTGCCTTTTTTGCTATTTTGACTCTTGGATGGCTTTAGTTTCAAAGAACATGGCAACAAATTTGTAAAGATTCTCTTCCTCGAAGGGTTTAGAGATATAATCCATTCCGCAGTTGATACACTCCTCGATCGTATGTCACCTGAATCACATCAGCTGTCATAGTTAATATTGCCCTGTGAAACTCTGGCTTCCCAGTAGATCCACCAGTTTTCCCATCTCATTGGCCACGCTCTCCATCTTTCGGATCGATCTGCTTACCTTAAACCTACAAAGCAAACAATATGCAAATATTTTTTGGTTAGACGTTCCTTCTAAATTTTACATGTATTAATCTGTACTCCTTTCAAGCAAGCTACCTAATCCTAGTCAACGAAAGAAGCTTTTGAATTTTTATGAAAAAATTATTTGAACAGGAGACAGAACTCCATGATGAAAACAATTTAAACGAAGGCGCGATTCTGCTTAGCTAAAAAGAAAAGTTAGGGTATTAGCAGTGTTTAAAGGAATTAGATATCAAGGTAAGATGACAATTTCATTCTTATACGCATCCATCCATCTCTGGCATACGTATGTCCAGGAAGCAAGCATCAATTGACCATTTCCTAGCTAACCCATCAACTGCAGTTTGTTGGCTTCTCAAAATGTATTTGGAAATGCCAACATAGTGGTCAGTAGTGGTGGTACACAAGGTGGGATCTGTTTTCCTGATTAGAAAGTGGACAATGGACAAGATTTGAAAAGGGAATATTATTTAAATACCCCTCAAAATCTACCTCTTGAAAAAATACCCTTATTCAATTTTTAAAAATACCTCTACCTTCTGAAAAGTGGAAGCAACTAGTATAAGTTGCTTCCAAAAGTGGACACAACTAGCACAAGATATTTTCAGAGATGGACGCAACTTATAAAAATTGGTTCCAAAAAGTAAAAGCAACTTTCGCAAGTTGATTTCACAAAACTTAATTTTTACTCCTCGGGTATTTGTGTAAGGTCAATCAAAATGGAGGGTATTTATAACATTCCCACATTTGAAAAACCAGTATTTGGCAGATGCCGTAGCTGTTAGTCTTGATTGCTACCAGAGTGGTCCTTGTTTCAGCTGCCGATGCTGTATTGACTAGTGAGACATTAAAGTGCAGATACATAAACATGACAATACAGAAATATACCTCGGTGTTTAGCACGACAACAGTAGAATCATAGATACAAATTAATCAACTAAATATACAAAATTACATCTGTTTTCACCACCATTAGACAACATAGAATACCAAGATCAAGAAGGTGAAAAATAAAAATAGGACGAGTTCGCATACTTTAAATAGTACATCAAGCTAGCACCAAGCATAATGAGAATGAATTAAACAGCTGGTAGCAACCTTATTACTTTAAATGTCCCCTTCAAGATATTCTTCTGATCTAACCTCGTGCATGCTTCCCCGTTTATGCCTCTTCATTGGAAAGTATTAACAGAAATTCTTCAATGAAGAAGATGCATTAAGTTCAATCATTGTCAATGAAAGAAATAGTCTATTTTCTACAGACGACCATCACACTGACACTTTATCAAACAATTCTCCTAAAGTTCATGTTTCTGTGTTTATCAAACATTCCCATTACGTAAAATAGAAATCAAATTCTCCCTTAGCCTCTGTAAACAATATATCTCTGTTGTCGTTCAAGTGCACCCAGGGCCGGCCCTGAGATTTTTGTGCCCCAAAGCGGCTTTTGAAAAGTTGCCCCTATGTTCGGTAGAAATAAGATCTTTTTTTACGTAATCTTTTTTGCATCAAATTTATAACGTGGTAGCCATGATCATCTGCTTTGTTTATATTTCATATCTTAATTGTATGTACTGCTTTGGTTCAAATCATGATCTTGATTGAGTAAGAAGTAACATTATCGTAACTCAAGCCCTTATGGCTCTCAGATGCATGTACTTGGGCATATTAAGCCTGTGGTGCATTGGTTAACAACACTATCATCATGGGTTAATTTTAATTTTGATGTTGCGTTTGACTCGGTAACTAATATAGCTGGTATTAGTTAAATTTTGAGAAATGATGCAAGGAACTTCATGGTGTCCCGAGCAGTCGCGAAGTTTGCGCTTGAACTTCTGAACACGCTGAAGCGTTGGCTCTTCTTGAAGCTATTTGATTGCAGCAACTTCATAGTTAGGCCTTTCTCAAATCGTGATGGAGGGTGATTGTAAAAATATGATAAATGCCTTTTCTTCTCCTATGTGTGTGTTTAGCCAATATGTTCTCGGATTGTAAAAGGCATTTTCGTTTTGTGGGTATTGTTGTGCGTTTGTGTGTGCCGCAAGAAGTAATAATGGGGCAGACAAGATTGCTATGGAAGCTAAAAAATACTACAGTAATATGTGTATGTCACTTGGTTTGGTAATCCTATCGTTCCTTACTGCTGTATATATTGATGGAGCCATGGAGGATACATCCTTTGTAAATTTGTTTTCTTTAATGAATTTCACTTCTAATTATAATTCAGTAAGACACTTTGTCCAAGACTTTTATGTTCAAGGCTTTCGTCAAATCAAGTTAAGTTGTATAAGCAGTAATCTAGATATATAGAAAGTTTGAAATTTGATTTTAATAGAAAGAATAATCTAATGCCTAAGATATCTCTGACTTTCTATAATATGCCCGAACTGCCGGCTAAAATAAACAATATTTACTGAAAAATCCAAATGATACTACATATTCGCAATAAAATCTTACGATTTTGTTGCCCCTAGGGGTTTGATGCCCCAAAGTCAAACTTTGCTGACTTTGCCTCAGGGCCGGCCCTGAGTGCACCATGCCATTCTTGAGAACACATTTCCATTTGCTGCTCTTGGTCTTGGCTGGTGTATTACACTTACAGACTGAGACAATACCAATAGATTAATGCTAGGTTCATCAATATCTTCCTGGTCCAGATCATCCAATAAGTCATCATCTTCATTCAACTCCTCATCCTCTTCTCCTTCTGGTTTTCCTAGATTAGGGTTTCCCTCATCTGATGTGCTTTTCCTTTGAAGATAATCAACCTTTGACCTTTTCCATAGAGGCAAGAAGCAGAAATCGCTGGTCGGGGTACTGAGGGGCTGTGACTGAAACTTTCCTCCCTCTTCCCTGGCTTCCTCCTGTGCAACATTGACATCAACACCAAGAGGCATCTGATTTTCCGCTGCAGATTAATCTTGCGCATGAAAGGTAAATTCAAAAGGTGCATTCAGATCACGTACAGGGGTTGGAACACTACCCGGTCCTCTTAGGGCGCTATGATGAGGTTGACCTGGTCGTATAACCCAGTTTGCATCAATTTTAACTTCCATAACGCTTGAAGGTCACTGAGAACAGACTCATCAACACCTTTATTATTAAACTCTTCTCTCATCTTACTAATAACATCCTCAACTACACCAATATAAACTCTGGAAACAGTTGCTGGATTCGACATTGTTTCGTGAATATTCATGGATTTGTTGGAAGTTAAACCAAGATATGGTGATTTGGTTCGTGGGTCAACAAGTATTGTTGACACAGTCAGGGTGGATTAACATATGTTGTTGAAACACTGTCATATTTGGAAGTCGAAACAAGTTGTGACGGTTCTAGAGAGTTCTAGAAGAGCTCTATTTAGAGTTTGTTTTATGTTAGGAATGTGTGCTTTATTTAGAGTTTGCTTTTATTAGGAAAAGTAGTTTGAGTGATTGTCAAGTTTGTGAGACTATAAGTAGGCTGTTAAGCCATGAGTTAATGTACACCAAACTGATTATCAATGCAGTCGTTTTATTTGCTTTCGTATGTGCTCTCCTCTCTCTTGCTCGATCCTACATGTGGTATCAGAGCAAGGTGAGAGGAAGGGAGAGGAGAAGGGAAAGATTGAAGCTGCGTTTTGTTAGAGAAAGAGTTGGAGAAGTTCTATGTTTTAGGGTTTAGAGAAAATCGTTGTTTGGATGTTGTTTACGTGAAGAAAAAAGAAGTTGAAAGCTTGGTATTTTTAGGGTTTTAAAAAAAAAGAGGAGAAGATGCGTTTGTTTATTGGAAAGAGTTGGAGAAGTTCTATGTTTTAGGGTTTAGAGAAAATCGTTGTTTGGATGTTGTTTACGTGAAGAAGAAAGAAGTTGAAAGCTTGGTATTTTTAGGGTTTTAAAAAAAAAAGAGGAGAAGATGCGTTTGTTTACTGGGAAGAAGGCGTAAGAAGACATAAGGTATGTTGGTGCTCTAAGACCTGATGCTCGTGTTGTTGTGTTGTTGTTAGGAGGGTGAGTCGATGCTGCTTCCATGGTTAGTGATTGAATTGTGAAGAATGCGTAAGCTACAACAGGTTGCAAAGAGGCGATACTGGATGCAGTTGAAGGTTAGGGTTCGAGAAGATTAAAAAAAAATATGCTGGTAATGGTGATGGCAGACGAGTGATCTTGGTACTAGGAAGTGATAAAAGCTGGAGTTTTTTTTTTTTTTTTTTTTTTTGGCTGTTACCATTGAATGGTAGCGAAACTTCACAGAGACACTGGTCATGACAATCGGCAACAGATGTGTTGAAGGCAGGGAGGATGCTCGAGTTGTACAAGGACAAGGTTGTTGCTGCTATTATTGGCAGTAGGTGTTGGTAGTGGTGATTGAGAAAGAGCTCGAGCTGGTGATGAAACTCGATAAGAGAAGAGAATACTGGAGTTGTTGGCCTTGTTATTGTGTTGTAGAGATTTGCTGCTAGTATTGGCAGACGAAGGTGAATGGAGCTCTTGACGACAGTGCTGAAGTTACTGTGATTCATGGTTGATGAAGAAGACAGTATTGTACCAGAAAAGAGTATGGTGATCGTAGTTGAGTCTGTATTGTTGGTTGATCATGGTTGGCTGCTTAGTGATGATCTTTGATGTCAGTATATGATCGACGGCATAAACAAAGTTTTTGGATTGTTGGTTTAAGTCCATGAACAAGGTTTGAAGAACTTGTTTTTACGTAGGAGAAAATCAGTTGAAAACTGATTTGTTGTTGTTGTTTGGTCACAAGGTTTGTGTTAAAAAAAAATGTTATTGAAGGTTTGTTACAGTATGTGATGTGTTACAAAGAACAATCATAGAGAGCAGTTGTTACATAAGTGTGACAGAGGAGTTATTACAGAAGAATTGTTACAAAGAGTTGTTGCAGAAGAAGTTGTTACAATGGAGTTGTAACAGATTAACAGAAGCGTGACAAAAGAATGGTCATAGTTTGTGACAGCAGATGACAATAAAAACGTGTGATGTTTTTTGTCAGAGACGTTGCAGATAGCAGATTTGATATTTGTTAAGGTAAGAAGTTTTTGGTAAGTGGTTGATTCGAAGGGTTAAGTCATGGATTCGAAAAAGACGAAAAGATCAAAGTTGGTATTGTAGTTAGAGGATTGGTACAGTTTGATAGAGGATCAAAGATGGTATTGCAGTCAGGACTAGTACAGTTTGATTAAGGTGATCGAATTCAGACGCTTAGAATGAAAAAGAAAGTTGGGTGGTGATGTTTGAGCTTAAGGGAGGATGGTAGGAGTTGAGTTTAAGCTCAAACATGTTGAAGTGTGGTTGAATAGTTTGTGAGAGAAACTTGGAAAACCTACAAAGTGTGGCAGACTTTGTGTTAGTTATTGCTTGTGGCAGAAGCGTAACAAGGAAAACATTGTGAGAGAATCTTGAAAAAAAAAGAAGTGTGAAGGCTTCGTAACAATAGCGTGACAGGAACAAAGAAGAGAAGTAGAAATACAACATTAAGGTTGTGAAGTAAGGGAAGTAATCACCAAGGGTGATGTGTGAGAAGACAACAAAAGGAGGTTAATACCTATGAGTTGTTGAGTTTGAGACGTCACAAGGTTGTGAGCGTGAAACAAGATTGTAGGCGAGTAAAGTCTACAGATTGAAGCAATCCCAGTGGGGATTTGGCTAGAGTTGTATGAAGCAATCCCAATGGGGATTTGGCTAGAGAAGTGAAGATCTCTCAACATTGGATACTTCTTCAAAACTGCTGGGTAAGGTTTACAACGAACATTCTCCACCATGTTATTTACAAAATCTTGAATCATAATGAACTCATCGTACTGTAACTCATTATAGCCAAAAGTCGTCGAAGTTACTCTTCCTGTTTGAAAGAAGGGAAGGCGGATACCCGGCTCAAGGGCACTGGCATTGAGGGCGGCACGCAATGAGTCCTTAGGAACCACCAGCTGGTAAGCAAGGGGCACCCCTTGATCGAAACCCATGTGACGAGCAGTACGGTCAATATTGTAAGCAACTATTCGGAAAGATCCCATGAAGAAAGACGGCATATAACCGGACATGCAGCTTTGAATAAACAAGTTTTCACCAACACTCAAGCTGCCATTAGAAGACAAAGACATGAGCGGAGCAGAAGCAAAGGTGTCAATTTGAGTCACCGACCTATGGACCGGCTCCCATGGGCGAAAACTGATTTCATGCGACTTATCGAGAAGACTAACCAAGCTCATGCCAACTCTTGGACGCCTGTTCACCCATCGAAGAATTTGAGAGCCGCCCCAACTCGCGGGAACCGAGAAGACTAACCAAGCTCATGCCAACTCTTGGATGCCTGTTCACCCATCGAAGAATTCGAGAGCCGCCCCAACTCGCGGGAACCGAAGGCAACGGTTTTGGAGCATACTTCTCAAAGTGCTCCTATAACCAGGCTTGTAGAAAAGCAACGTGCACATATGAATCCACTTTCATGAAACCATTCGAAACTCGCATGTTCGCAACTAGGTGATCCAGATGCACATACAGGGAACTAAGGAATAGCTTTCCAATGGGAAGAACTTCACCTTTTGCCAACTTCACAAAAATCACTAGCAACTCTGGTCTTATTTCCTTCTTGCCAGAACCGTCATCAAAAATTTCTCTAGACAACCAGAGAGCCAAAAATGCTGCAACGTGAAGATCACAGCTTTTCTGTTTAGGTTCCAGCTCGTCCGGAAACCATTGAGATATCCACCATCTGTAAAGGCACCTTTCATCCTCTTTCCGGACATAATCCTTCGACTTCGCGGTGGAGTCTTTTCGAGCGAAATCTCCCAACTTAGCGGCAAAGTCATCCCACATCTTCTCTTCACCTTCAGACAATTGGATATTAAGATTCCCGGTTACCGGAAGATTCAGCAAGAGAGTCACACTCTCAAAGGAGAAAGTTATTTCACCCCATCTACATATGATCGTATGGGTGTCCGATCACCATCTGGAGATGAAAGCAACCAATCCCGGGATATCCTTCTTAATCTGGAGACTTACTGAAGCTCTGGCAGCATCAATAATCTGCGCTCGATTCAAGTTGGTATTTATGTGCTCCTTACTCACCATGAACTCAACCCATCTATCAAAAGAACGCAATGGGCTTTGACACATCCTGAAATCAATGTTGGAAGAAGAATATACCCCTTTATGAAGACAGAACCGTATGGTGTTTTCTAGGCGAACCGAACGTGTCTTGTTTTCATCTTCACCACCGGTTAACAAAATTGGCACGAAACCTGGGTGATTGTTCCGAGCAGGGGCGAGGGGTTTGGAAAAGAATTCATCATCCGTGTTTGGTTTGGAACTATGAACATCCTTCGATGAAGCGAAATTTTGTTCAGGTAACATCTTGTCGGATTTCTTCATAACAATTTGGTAACAAGATATCTGCACAAAACAAACGGAGAAAGACGAAATTATCTCCCTGACACACAACCGCACCCAACAAAAGGAAAACCTGGAAAACAAAAAAAAAGAAGGGGTGTATTCTCTACGGGTTCAAAACTGCACACGCAGTATTTTCTTTAAAGTTCAAAATTATATATGCAGTATTTTATATGGGCTCAAGTGCGTCTGCAGTATCCTTCTTCGGGTTCAAAAATATATACGCAGTATTTTCTACGAGCTCAAATGCGTCTATGGTATCCTTCTTCGGGTTCAAAATTATATATGGAGCATTTTTCTACGGGTTCAAAACTGCACGCTCAGTATTTTCTTCAGGTCCAAAATTCATATATGCAATATTTCCTATGGGTTCGAAATCATATGAAGCACATATACAGTATTCTTCTTCGGGATTCATATACAGTATTCTCTACGGGTTCAAAACTGCATATGCGTATTTTCTTGTGGTTCAAAATTATATACGCAGTATTTTATACGGGCTCAAGTGCGTCTGCAGTATCCTTCTTTGGGTTCAAAACTATATACGGAGCATTTTCTACGGGTTCGAATCATACGTGCAGTATTTCCTTTTGGTGCATATATACAATATTTTCCACAAGAAGCACGCTAAAAAATCATATGTGCAACATCATTGCAAGGGTTATAAAGAAAAACGCCTACTCTTAGGGTTTGCACCTACATGAAAAGGGAAACAAGAGAAGTACTGGAAGACATACCTGGAAGATGGTTTTTTTTGTGACTCTGCCGCTAGTAGGAAATGATGAAAGGAATAAGGTGCAAGATGAGAGAAAGGGATTTTATATATATGGGCGTGAAAATTCTGAAATAGGGAAGGATTTCCCTTTACCAAAAATCGTGCGTATAAGGAACGGGCCCACAAGGGCGCCCAAATTCCCAACGTCGCCCAAGTTGCACCGGTCCAGCCAGTTGCGCCAACTCCCCAGTACCGCCCAAGCCACACCGGTCCAACCAATTGCGCCTAACTCCCCAATGTCGCCCAAGTTGCACCGGTCCCACCAATTGCGCCCAACTTCCCAATGTCGCCCAAGTTGCACCGGTCCCACTAATTGCGCCAACTTCCCAAGGACCGCCCAAGTCACGCCAGCTAGCACGCTCGGCTTCCCTACCTTGCTCCGGTCCCACCAGCTAGCACGCTCAGTTTCCCAACTCGCGTCAACTTCTCTGTGCCGCTCGCCTTCCCTGTCTCTTAATGATGTTGACTTCCCAATTGTGTCAGCCTCCAGATTTGTGCAAAACTGCCAGAGGCAAGGATTCCAAATCCTATTTACAAAAAGGTCATACAAGCCTCCTCAATTCTCTTTACGATTTACTGTTGATAGTTTGTCACCATCTTTTGCTTACCTCGCAACAAAGCTCCTGTTCCGAGCTAAGCAGGGGACTTAATGTTGATGGCGGTTTTTAAACAAAGGGTAAAATCGTAAAATCCCAAATAACCTAATGTCACCGGTGACGCATTTATTACTCCCTCCATCTCTAAAAGATAGGCAAGTTTGTGTGTAAATTTACACACAAACTTGCCTATCTTTTAGAGACGGAGGGAGTAGAACATTTAATACATGTAGTCAGTAATTAATAGGGGGTATTTTTTTTTCAAATTAGGGTTACAACGAGCAAAACCCTAATTCACCTCTGTGCCAATGGCAAATCATGCCAGCCACCCCTAGCCCAAGTTAGCCGTGCCATGCCAAGCCGTGCCATGCCAAACGCACTCTGCCTTGGCCCTAGCTATGCTAGTCACACCAAACTCGCCAAAGCATGCCAACCATGCTAGACGCACCTCCGTGCCAATGGCAAATCATGCCAACCACACCTAGCCCAAGCTAGCCGCGCCATGCCAAACGCACTCTGCCCTGGCCCTAGCTATGCTAGTCACACCAAACGTGCCAAAGCATGCCAACCATGCTAGCCGCACCTTCGTGCCAATGAAAAATCATGCCAGCCACACCTAGCCCAAGCTAGCCGCGCCATGCCGAACGCACTCTGCCTTGGCCCTAGCTATGCTAGTCACACCAAATGCGCCAAAGCATGCCAACCATGCTAGCTGCACCTCCATGCCAATGGAAAATCATGCCAGCCACACCTAGCCCAAGCTAGCCGCGACATGACGAACGCACTCCGCCTTGGCCCTAGCTACGCTGGTCACACCACGACAAGCCAAACACCCTTACCTTGGCCCTAGCCGCGCCATGCAAAAGTAGCGCCCGCGCCTAGGCTTGTAAACCGTGCAACCTAGGCCAAATTGGCCACGCATGCCATTGGCACATGCCAACACGCATCGTCGGTAGCTTTTCTTACCAGGTCGTGGCCCTAATGGCCGAGCGTGCCATTGGCACATGCCAACACGCTCGCTGGTAGCTTTTGTTACCAAGCCGTGGCCCTAATGGCCGAGCATGCCATTGGCACATGCCAACACGCATCGCTGGTAGCTTTTTTTATCAAGTCGTGGCCCTAATGTCCAAGCATGCCATTGGCACATGCCAACACGCATCGCTGGTAGCTTTTCCTACCAGGCTGTGGCCCTAATGGCCGAGCGTGCCATTGGCACATGCCAACACACATCGTTGGTAGCTGTTCTTACTAGGTCGTGACCCAAATTGGTCACGCATGTCATTGGCATATGCCAACACGCATCGCTGGTAGATTTTCTTACCAGGTCGTGACCCTAATGGCCACGCATGCCATTGGCACATGCCAACACGCATCGCTGGTAGCTTTTCTTACCAGGTCGTGACCCAAATTGGCCACGCATGCCATTGGCACATGCCAACATGCATCGCTTGTAGCTTTTCTTACCAGGCCGTGACCCTAATGGCCACGCATGCCATTGGCACATGCTAACACGCATCGCTGCTAGGTTTTCTTACCAGGCCGTGACCCTAATGGCCACGCATGCCATTGGCACATGCCAACACACATCGCTGGTAGCTTTCCTTACCAAGCCGTGACCCAAATTGGCCACGCATGCCATTGGCACATGCCAACACGCATCGCTGGTAGCTTTTCTTACCAAGTCATGGCCCTAATGGCCGAGCATGCCATTGGCACATGCCAACACGCATTGCTGGTAGCTTTTCTAACTAAGCCACGGCCCTAATGGCCGAGCGTGCCATTGGAACATGCCAACACACATCGCTGGTAGCTTTCCTTACTAGGCCATGACCCAAATTGGCCATCCATGCCATTGGCACATGCCAACACGCATCGCTGGTAGCTTTTCTTACCAGGCCGTGACCCTAATGGCCACGCATGCCATTGGCACATGCCAACACGCATCGTTGGTCGCTTTTCTTACTAGGCCATGGACCTAATGGCCGAGCGTGCCATTGGAACATGCCAACACACATCGCTGGTAGCTTTTCTTACCAGGCCGTGACCCTAATGGCCACGCATGCCATTGGCACATGCCAACACGCATCGCTGGTCGCTTTTCTTACCAGGCCGTGACCCAAATTGGCCACGTATGCCATTGGCACATGCCAACATGCATCGCTGGTAGCTTTTCTTACCAGGTCGTGACCCTAATGGCCACGCATGCCATTGTCACATGCCAACACGCATCGCTGGTAGCTTTTCTTACCAGGACGCGGCCCTAATGGCCGAGCATGCCATCGGCACATGCCAACACGCTCGCTGGTAGCTTTCATTACCTAGTCGTGGCCCTAATGGCCGTGCGTGCCATTTCCACATGCCAAACATGCACGCTGGTAGCCTAACTTACAAGACGTGCAACCTAGGCCAACTTGGCCGTACGTGCCATTGGCACATGCCAAAACCCACGTTGGTAGCCTAACTTGCAAACCGTGCAACCTACCACCAAGGCATTCCGCACATGCCATTGGCACATGCCACACACGCCACTAGCAGCTCTGGCATTGCCACTTACACTCAACATGCAACCTACCACCAAGGCATTCCACACATGCCACACATGCCACTAGCAGCTCTGGCATTGCCACTTGCACTCGAGGTGCGACCCGCAACAAAGGAATTCCACACATGCCATTGGCACATGCCACACGCGCCCCTAGCAGCGTCACTTGTACTCAAGGTGCAACTAACACTCGAGACATCAACACAAACCGGGGGATGCTTTCCAGGGTCTTGGTTTGGCGGTCACGGCATGCACCGTACACTACGCTCACATTAAGAAAGCATGAATAGGAATAAAGCAGATAATAAATGAGGAAATAATTGTGAAAACGTTTTCACCCATAAACACCATGCGGTTACCACCTCCTCCCATTAGTTCACCCTTTACTCTCTTCCTTCATGAGGCCAGGGTACGTTTCAATCTCGACTTGTATAAATAGGTCTTACCTATTTCCACCAGACAACAAGTCTCGGTCAGGAGAAAAACACAACACTCTCAGAAAAGGCAACTTTGCAAGCTCTCCAAAAAAAAAAGCTTTCATCTCTTGCAAGCTTCCGAAGCTTTCACTTTCTGATACAAGTCGAGACACTACTCTACCAGAATTATTCTGGTCTCAACACCTTCCTTTGCTTCCCTCCTCAAATCAACCCTTCTCCTCCACTTTGTGACCGAAGTCTGGAATGGCCATTTCTTGGTTTAAGCCGGACTTGTACAGATTGATCTCTCGAATATAGAAAGTGCTCACGTGCAACACATTTGTTTAGGGTTTAAACCAGTTTCTCACTCACCTGCCGAATTTACCAAAATCGGCGGAAACAATTTTTACCCATAAACAGCAGGAAGGAGCACATCACAATCCACCATCAAAGACATGAAACCCCAAAGCCAAACAGAGAAAGAGAAAGAAAAAGATGACAAAATATTCCTCCCCTCTTCTAGTATTTATACAAGGAAATCAAGAAAGACACACCGTCGGGAACGAAGGAAGTTGACAACACGTGTAATAACTATGCGGAAATCACGGAGACACGTTGAATAAAGAATATTGACCAGAGATTCTCGCATAATTCCATTTGCAAAAGAATAACGCAAGAAGAGGCAAAATGTAGGGGAAAAATATCGCACAGAGCTAATCCACAACCTCGTCTCAACTAAGACCAACATTAGCACGAAGAGGAAAGAAATTTGGTGAAGAGTAATCATGCGATGACAAAAAAGACATACGAAGAGGAGCTCCGCGACTGATACAAGGCGACGCTTATCAAGATATGCGCGAAGTGCAATGCGAGAAGACAATGACACCTTCCCAGATCCTGGCGAATGAGACAATCTAATATAAGATCAGCAAAGAGATTTTGCATGTGATTCATCGGTTGTCTTCTACTGATGTATTTCCCTATATAAGGATTCAAATAATGAAGAGAGAGGCAGGTTGCTAGAAAAGAATTCAGTCAAGTAAGAGAACCAAGAACACTCATATAAAAAAGAAAAAATCCATTAGAGTTCATTCCAAGCTTTGTTTCTTCCATTTTTAGTCGATCAACACCTTTGTAATCATTGTAAAACCTACACATATTCAATACAAAGTGTTAAGAAAGATCATACTAGTGTCAAGTGGTGTATAATCTCATTAATGTCAAAGTTGATTCTCATGATTTAGGCTTTTTGTTATTATCATCTCATTGGGTGTAGCTATCGGATTTTCGGTAGTTACACAACTATAAAAATGAGAACCTGAATAGTGTAGCAGGGGTTGGAAAGTATACGAGAGCGCACGAGAAAGAAATTATTAGATCTGTCGCTGCGTAATTCCTCTTGTTCTTCAACCTATCTTCAACTAAATATAGTGATTTCATTCATGTACCTAGAGTTGAACATTGAACCACGTAAAATCTTGTGTGTTTGATTAGTGTAGCTTTACTTACTATTTTTGGATTTTACTTCTGGACTCGAATATTCTTCATGACACTGTCAAGGTTATTTGAATATAGCGGCAAGTTTTCATGCAGCTACAAGAGTGGTTTAGTGAGATAACACAGCTGCTTGACAAAGAAACGGACTATTTGCAGCTGCCAAATGAGTGTTTTTTGGATTGACAGATTGGAAAACGGGTAACAAAAAGACCATAGACTTACTGTATTGCCTCCGTGAAGGAGATTCAACCCTTGCATGTTTTTTCTTTTTTGAAATATGGATATATTAAAAAAAAAAAAAATGTACGGATGATACAGGAAGTTCCAAAATCAAGTGAGTTTAGAACAACCACAAAGATACAGGAACATGAAAAACAACACAAACATATCAAGATTATTTGTAGTCAGTTCCAAGTTCCAACCCTTGCATGTTTCAGTCTCTATTTAATTAGATGTCAAAATAAATACAAACATGTAAAAGATTATAACAACGACTACAAATAAATATGACATCTGCTACAACAACGGTCATAGATCACCCAGGCTATTAATTTATAGAAGTTTTACTGTTTTTGTTAGGGGTGCTCCTTTATGTACCCCTAAAAAACACTAATGATACCCCTTTATCTACCTACCCTTTGATCTGATCTTCCTACACCATGAAAAACGTTAATTTCGCATACCCACAATAAACCACCAATGTCTATCATTTTGTATCCTGTATTTTCTAAACTGCGTCGCTAGGGTTTTTGGAATAGACTCCGGATTCATCTCATCAACCACACAAAATCTAACTTCACTAGAGCCCCGCCAAAATCTGAAACTCTTGATTTCAAAACCCTCCTTATTTTCTTCAACATAACTTTTTTAGGTTTTTTTTTTTTCATCAGTTAAAACCCCTTCTGAATTTTAATCCAGATGCTTACAATTTTATGTCCTGATGATGCTGTTACAAATGTCTTGTCTTTTGGACAGCGATGATAAGCAATCAAATTGTTCCCTGCCACCAATATGATAAGAATTATGTTTTGCGAAAATGTCACAGTAAAAAGAGCAAGAAAATGAATAGGCTGCAAGAAATTATTCCAACACTTTGTAATATGGAGTAAAAAGAGAGCTATACACCACATCTCTGAATATTGTTGCACTATGAACTTCGAATTTTTAGTTCTTATTCTTGTTGTTTGAGCAACTATGAAATGAAACTAGCATGGAAAAGGTCTTATTTGCAGTAACAAAACACCGGGATTCAGACTACTATAATTCCGCAACAAATACTGCGAACGCAAGATCTACTTGATTTTAGTGTCCCTGCTCCAATTGAAGAAACCAAAAATCAAATTGGGTTTAATCCGTGGTGGGTTGGAAACAATCTTCTCAAGCATAAATGTTCCTCCTGCGAGTATGATTCTCAATAAGCATGAGGCAATGAGCCTCCCCTGTACAGACCAAGCGGTGAATCACTGTTTCACGGATTTTTTACTGATTAAACAAACATTATCCCTCGCTCACGGAGGTAATAAAGTGAAGTTGCGTTATGACGCTTCTTTGATTTAGAACATACTCTAACTCTCAATTTTTTTTAAATTTCAACATTACTTTGTTTCAGTTTTAATAGTGTCATTGAATCTTATATGTTTCATCCCTAATGAAATGAAAATTCATTCCGAACTCAGATTACGTGCTCTGTATTTTTCATTTGTTATAGTAGATAGCTAACGAATTATGGATGCTTTATAATCATAATATATCAACTGTTGCATTATAGATGTTTTTTTCTTTCGTGTGTAACTTTAGAGAAAGGGGGTATCAATATAAAAAATTTCAAACACACTTAAGAATTTCATTTTAACTAAATTATAACTAACATAACTACCTGTTGGGGGTACCGTTAGTGTTTTTAAGGGGTATATAAAGGAACACCCTTTGTTAGATACCCTCCTTGACCATTACTGAGGATGAATCTTAGCCATGCGAACCTGTCTCCCTAAAGACTCTCTCCAAAGAGACTACTAAGTAAGAATCAGTTGAGTTTAAAAAATGGACATCCTAATTTTAGAGAACTATAACCTTCCTAAAAGCCACAAAGAGAGCTAGATTTTAGTCAGACCACAGAAAACCATATACACCGTCTCGATCTTGTGCAAAAATCATTACGTTCAAATATTCTCAAAACCACCTGATAATTTGATATTCTTTCCTTAATACTAGGAGAATCTCTTACGTCCACACACTTGTAAATTATCGATCCTGGTCAACATTTAGAAAATCGCTATTAATACCACCTACAACCGACCAACAATTCAGAAAGCACATTCCCAAATCCCCATCTCAGAAACGGAAAGAAAGTTGAGCAAAATATGTCTTCTAATCAGAGTTTCAATGCAGGTGCAACTAAAGGCCATGCACAGGTTAGTGAGCAACACAGTAACTCATAATAAACATCAGTATATCAATAAATCACTCAAAAGTAATCTTTCAAATATGCTTCATTTTACATATATTTGTATTATAATAAATCTCTTATTATAGGCTAAGACACAGGAGTGGGTTGAGTCTGCTAAGGACACAGCTCAATCGGCAAGGGACAAGACTGCAGATGTAGCCCAATCCACTTCTGACTCTGCGCAACAGAAAAAGGAGGAGGCATCTGGTTTCCTTCAACAGGTAATTTAGGTTATCCTCTCCCAATTGGTTCACCATTTCCATCTTGAGTTCTTCTCCTACTACCCATCGTCTTAATGGGTTTCGATGTACAGTTACCAATCAAATGAATACAATTTGTTGTTTGTTGTGTATCTGTAGACTGGAGAACAGGTAACAAACATGGCACAAGGTGCAATGGACAGCGTCAAGAGTACACTTGGAGTTGGTGACAATAACCCACACAAAAAATAGAAACCAACACCGACAATTCAACCTTTCGTATCGGCCCACTTTCGTGTCGGCGTTTTTTCTCTATTTGTTCGTGGTTTTTTTTGGTTCATTAGATATTTGTCATATTCAACAAATTTGCTGGTTATAATAAACGCATTTTTTCCCTTTTTATTTCGTACAATTTTTCTTCAATAGTGCTAAACTCAGTTATATACATCATTTCTACTACAAATATTTGCAAGAAAGTGTAGTGTCATGGCCACTGACACACATACGTCCTCTTAATGGAAGACATCTGAAAGTTTAGAACAGAAATTCATCAATCATGAAGATGCATATAGTTCAATCATTGTCAATGAAATAAACTGTCCAATTCACTACCTCATACTACAAAGAAAACGCAACAATCCCCTCCATTAAGAAGTGCATCATACACAAACCCAGACCAAAAAGGTGCTATAAATATCAAACCCAACATAAAAACTGGCCTGCAAAAGATTAATCTGAAATCAAATTTCAATTAGCAAAAAGTTTATATACACTACGTACTAATGCACGATTTACAGTTAAAAAGATGACCAAGTGTATAACAAAATATGTATGTTATCAGTACTTTTTCTTTCGTCTGTGAGTCTTCTTACCTCCATTTGCAATCCTCTTCCATAGAAAAGTACCCGAGTTAGGTGATACTAGACTCTCGACATAACTCACAACAGGACGCCATGCCATCTCAACTCCGCGGATTGTCAAAACTTTAGCTATACATCATTCTTGGGGTCATAAAAATTGATTTTTTTCTCCATTGTCTATTAAAACCTCGCCGTTTGCAAAAGACGTACCCTACCATTTCAAAGGTTTGATAATAACGATTATAAGAACTTTGATCACCTTGGGTTTTTATGACTAGTTTTGTTATTAAGAATAATTATTAAGTGTATGGACATACTAAACTGGATGGTTTAGTCCAAGATTTTGTCACTCCATGATGTTGCATCAACCAAATATCAATTCCGCCTGCTCTATTACCGTAGGTATCATAAACAATCAAACAAAAACCGTCTTCTAATAGCCCCACATGGTCGGATTTACTGTTTTGCGACAATTGATTAAGTTCATCTGGATATGCGAACTCCACAAATCTCCCACTGTTGATATCGAAAGAGACTATAACCCTGGTTGCATTAGTAATACCTGGCCCAAAGGAACAGAAAAGTTTCTTTGATCAGGAAACTTGTATCGCTTCATGGTTTGGATAGTTTTCCACGACTTTGATCCTGTTGGGGTGGTAAGTGAGCCGTTTCTTTGATCAGCACCTAGTAAACAAAAATTAGAAAAAGAAATATGACCTTTTTGTTTTCATTGGCATTTTTGATGGAGTATTATTTTTAATTATGGTGTTCTTCAAGGTACGGATTTTTTGAATTGAGCTTCGCGTAAGAAATTAATGCGCAATTTAATCTATGGGTTTATCATCTGCTGGTTATTTTATGTTATTCATCACGTGGAAATAATTATGAGAAATGGGGCTGTTGATGAAATTTCAAAAAACGAAAAAATCGAAGAATTTTTTGATACCTATTGCATTAGCCTTGACATACAAGATCCTTAACTCAGGCCGTAATGTCCTTGGGAGACCGGAATGCAGGGCCGGCCCTGAGGCAAAGCAGCCGAAGTAGTGCTTCGGGCAGCAAATTTTCGGGGGCAGCAAAAAAAAAAATTTATTCTGTTTGCAGTTCAAAATATGGGATAGTCGGTGATATTAGCATATTACAAGGGAAGCAAAAGAAGAAAAAAATCTTTATTTTGAGAGATTCAAGGATAGGTAGTTTCGTGATTGGCTATTGAATTTAATTTTGCTGTTGTATATGGTAATATAGGTGACACGTTCACATAGTTAAGGAATGAAATATATGCTGGTGACATATTCACACAGTTATGGAAGGAAGTTAAACATATTTCTTCCTCAACTTTCCACGTCTCTGCTTACCAAAAATTGCCTCTTTTATCTTTTGACCTCTTTTCTTCGTTTAACTAGTCTTCTTCTCTGTTTTAAACAATCTGAGATTAAGAAAGTCGAGAGGAGTATATTTGGTGAATATCTTCCACAAGTTGTGTGAAGATAGAAACTTGTATTTATAATGAGTTGAGATTACATTATTCAAAACTAGTAAACATAAATAAGTTCAGATCCTAGATAGTAGTCGGAGAAAGTTATAGACTAGACTTAGTTTGGTTTTGTTCAACTGCTTCCGAGCTTTATGCTGATGACTGACTGCAAGGGGTGACCAGATTATTACTTGTGCTGACACCCTCCCTCAAGTTGAACCGGAGTTGACGAATGTTCAACTTGTCTCTTATGAACTGGAACCTTGGTGAAGACAATCCTTTTGTAAAGATATCAGCTAGTTGATCCCTACTGCTGATGAATTTGACATGAAGCTGTTTACGAGCCACCCTTTCACGGAAAAAGTGGTAATCAATTTCAATGTGATTGGTACGCGCATGGAAAATAGGATTGGCAGTAAGGTAGGTTGCACCGAGATTGTCACACCATAGGGAAGGCATAGGAGTAACGACACCCAATTCAACAAGTAAGGACTGGATCCACATAAGCTCAGAAGTGGCTATAGAAACACCACGATATTCAGCTTCTCTGCTTGATTTTGAAACGGTTCTCTGCTTCCTAGCATTCCAAGATATGAGATTACCTCTAAAGTATATACAATACCCACTGGTTGATCTGCGATCATCAAGACTGCCTTCCCAGTCCGTATCAGAGTATGCATTAGGTGTATAATTCTTTCCAGGTCTTATAAACAGTCCATAGTCTATTATTTGCTTCAGATATCTGAGAAATCGTTTCACCAACTCCCAGTGTTCTATATATGGCTCGTGCATATACTGGCAAGCCTTGTTGACAGCTATAGATATATCAGGACGTGTAATATGCAGATATTGCAAAGCACCAACGACACTTCTATAGAGTGTTGAGTCAGAGAACTTCTTAGTTCCGAGCTTTTGTAGTCTGGTATTTGCTGCCATTGGAGTGCATACAGGTTTGATGCTGTCTAGCTTGGTGCGTCTCAGCAAATCTGTTATATACTTCCTCTGCTAAAGAACTAGAGACTGTCCTTGATTCAGCACTTCAACACCTAGAAAATATGATAACGTTCCCATGTCCTTCACAGCAAACTCATTACCCAAATCTGTAATCAGAGCATCAACCATATTGGAGTCCGAACCTGTCATAATTATGTCGTCGACATAAATCAATACGTACGTCACTGAGTTTCCAGTTTTTTTGATAAATAAAGAGGAGTCTACAATGGAAGCAGTAAACCCTAGCTTGAGAAGATGGTTGCTGAGGCGAGAGAACCACGCACGTGGTGCCTGTTTAAGCCCATATACTTATGCAACTTACACACGTGATCTGGGTAGTTCGGATCGACATATCCAGATGGCTGCTTCATATATACCTCTTCCTCCAATATACCATGAAGAAACGCGTTCTATACATCCAGCTGATGAAGTGACCACTGATTCATGATAGCAAGGGAAAGAACCAACCTAATCGTGCATGGTTTTATGACGGGAGAGAAAGTTTCACCAAAGTCTATACCCTCTTGTTGGTTGAATCCTTTTGCCACCAAACGAGCCTTGTAGCACTGTATTGATCCGTCAGGATTTCTTTTGATTTGATAAATCCATTTGGAGCCAACTATATTCATGCCATTCTCATATTTGACTAGAGAATACGTACCATTCCGTATTAAAGCATTAATTTGAGTGTCCATTGCATCTAGCTCTCTTCTCTGGAATTTTACATGCCTTTGAGTAACATGTTGGTTCCATGAAGTCCTAATCATGCAGTGGATATTTTGTAGTGGTGAGACACAGTTTTTGGATTGGCTTTGTAATACCCTCTTTAGCTCTAGTCACCATTGTATGCCCTGGCACCACCGTTTGGTCTGTTGACTGCACTTCAGGTAAGACTGATGGTGGATATTGTGATGGCGATGGCCGCATTACTGAATTTTCTGAAGACTGCAGGGATGTGTCATCTCGAGCCGAAACTGGTGAGTTGGGAGGTTGTAACACTTGTGCTATAGTTTGCTGAAGCTGCAATGGCACTGGTTGGACTGGCTTAAAAATAGATGAACTCAAGATATACGTGTGTTTATGGGTAAAAATCGTTTCTGTCGATTTCGGTAAATTCGGTAGGTGAGTGAGAAACTGGTTCAAACCCTAAACAAATGTGCTGCACGTGAGCACTTTATAGGTTCGAGAGATCAATCTATACAAGTCCGGCCTAAACCAAGAAATGGCCGTTCCAGACTTGCTTCGGTCACAAAGTGGAGGAGAAGGGTTGATTTGGGGAGGGAAGCAAAGAAAGGTGTTGAGGAGAGTAGTATCTCGAATTGTATCAGAAAGTGAAAGCTTAAGAAGCTTGCAAGAGATGAAAGCTTTTTGGGAGAGCTTGCAAAGTTGCCTTTCTGAGAGTGTAGTATTTTTCTCCTGACCGAGACTTGTTTTCTGGTGGAAATAGGTAAGACCTATTTATACAAGTCGAGATTGAAACATACCCTGGCCTCATGAAGGAAGAGAGTAAAGGGTGAAATAATGGGAGGAGGTGGTAACCGCATGGTTTAATGGGTGAAAACGCTTTTCACCATTATTTCCTCTTTTATTTTGACCGCTTTATTCCTTTTCACGCTTTCTTAATGTGAGCGTAGTGTACGCTGCATGCTGTGACCGCCAAACCAAAACCCTAAAGAAGCATCCCCCCAGTCTGTGTTGATGTCTCGAGTGTTGGTTGCATCTTGATTGCAAGTGGCGCTGCTAGTGGCGTGTGTGGCATGTGCCAATGGCATGTGCGGAATGCCTTGGTGGTAGGTTGCACGGTTTGCAAGTTAGGCTACCAGCGTGTGTGTTTGGCATGTTCCAATGGCATGTGCGGAATGCCTTGGTGGTAGGTTGCACGGTTTGCAAGTTAGGCTACCAGCGTGTGTGTTTGGCATGTGCCAATGGCATGTGCGGAATGCCTTGGTGGTAGGTTGCACGGTTTGCAAGTTAGGTTACCAGCGTGTGTGTTTGTCATGTGCCAATGGCACGTACAACCATGTTGACCTAGTTGCAAGTCTTGCGAGCCTAAGGCGCTATATTTGGCGTGGGCCAATGGCATAGCGGCTTGGAAATATGGCTTGCGATACGTGTTGGCATGTGCCAATGGCACGTACGGCCGTGTTAACCTAGTTGCAAGTCTTGTAAGCCTAGGGCGCTATATTTGGCGTGGGCCAAAGGCATAGCGGCTTGAAAATATGGCTTGCGACACGTGTTGGCATGTGCCAATGGCACATGTGGCCATGTTAACCTAGTTGCAAGTCTTGCAAGCCTAGGGCGCTATATTTGGCGTGGGCTAAAGGCATAGCGGCTTGGAAATATGGCTTGCGACATGTGTTGGCATGTGCCAATGGCACGTGCGGCCATGTTGACCTAGTTACAAGTCTTGCAAGCCTAGGGCGCTATATTTGGCGTGGGCCAAAGGCATAACGGCTTGGAAATATGGCTTGCGACACGTGTTGGCATGTGCCAGGCACGTGCGGCCATGTTAACCTAGTTGCAAGTCTTGCAAGCCTAGGGCGCTATATTTGGCGTGGGCCAAAGGCATAGCGGCTTGGAAATATGGCTTGCGACACGTGTTGGCATGTGCCAATGGCACGTGCGGCCATGTTAACCTAGTTGCAAGTCTTGCAAGCCTAGGGCGCTATATTTGGCGTGGGCCAAAGGCATAGCGGCTTGGAAATATGGCTTGCGACACGTGTTGGCATGTGCCAATGGCACATGCGGCCATGTTAACCTAGTTTCAAGTCTTGCAAGCCTAGGTCGCTATATTTGGTGTGGGCCAAAGGCATAGCGGCTTGGAAATATGGCTTGCGACACGTGTTGGCATGTGCCAATGGCACGTGCGGCCATGTTGACCTAGTTGCAAGTCTTGCAAGCCTAGGGCGCTATATTTGGCGTGGGCCAAAGGCATAGCGGCTTGGAAATATGGCTTGCGACACGTGTTGGCATGTGCCAATGGCACGTGCGGCCATGTTAACCTAGTTGCAAGTCTTGCAAGCCTAGGGCGCTATATTTGGCGTGGGCCAAAGGCATAGCGGCTTGGAAATATGGCTTGCGACACGTGTTGGCATGTGCCAATGGCACGTGCGGCCATGTTAACCTAGTTGCAAGTCTTGCAAGCCTAGGGCGCTATATTTGGCGTGGGCCAAAGGCATAGCGGCTTGGAAATATGGCTTGCGACATGTGTTGGCATGTCCTAGGGCGCTATATTTGGCGTGGGCCAAAGGCATAGCGGCTTTGAAATATGGCTTGCGACACGCGTTGGCATGTGCCAATGGCACGTGCGGCCATGTTGACCTAGTTGCAAGTCTTGCAAGCTTAGGGCGCTATATTTGGCGTGGGCCAAAGGCATAGTGGCTTGGTACTACTGCCATGGTGTGCAGGGTGCGACTTGGTTTGGCATTGTTGCCATGGTGCGCAGTATGCGGCTTGGTTTGGCATTGTCGCCATGGCGCGCAGTATGCGGCTTGGTTTGGCATTATTGCCATGATGCGCAGGGTGCGGCTTGGTTTGGCATTGTTGCCATGGTGCGCGATATGCGGCTTGGTTTGGCATTGTTGCCATGGTGCGCGATATGCGGCTTGGTTTGGCATTGTTGCCATGATGCGCAGTGGTGCGGCTTGGTTTGGCATTGTTGCCATGGTGCGCAAGATGCGGCTTGGTTTGGCATTGTTTCCATGATGCGCGGGGGTGCGGCTTGGTTTGGCATTGTTGCCATGGTGCGCAGATGCGGCTTGGTTTGGCATTGTTGCCATGGTGCGCAGTATGCGGCTTGGTTTTGGAATTAGGGTTCTGTGTTGAAAACCCTAATCTGGTATTTTGAAAAAATACCCCTATTAATTATCTACACCTGAGTTAAATGCTCTTAGTTAATGTGTTGCGGGTAACACTAGGTCATGGGGTTTTACGATTTTACCCATTGTCTAAAAACCACCATCAACATTAAGTCCCCTGCTTAGCTCGGAACAGGGGCTTTGTTGCGAGGTAAGCATAAGATGGTGAAAAACTATTAACAGCAAAACGTAAGTAAAATTGAAGGAGGCTTGTCTGACCTTTTATAAATAGGATTTGGAATCCTTGCCTCTGGTAGTTTTGCACAAATCGGGAGGCTGGCATAATTAGTGGGGCCGGTGCAGCTTGGGCGACGTTGGGAAGTTGACGTGAGTTGGGAAACTGAGTGTGCTAGCTGGTGGGACCGGCGCAAAGTGTAGAAGTCTTGTGTGCTTGCAGGCGTGACTTGGGCGGCCATTGGGAGGTCGGCGCAATTGGTGGGGCCGGCGCAAAGTGTAGAAACCGTGCGTGCTTGCAGGGCGTGACCGATGTAAACAAGGAGGGAGTAGGTGTTTCTTCA
>JAJJWW010007443.1:0-26947 GCA_023531295.1 Papaver armeniacum
AGATTGTGGGATTCTTGACATCATCCATGGAATCAGATTAATAAATTTGTCTGTCTCGCCCCTGAGATATCCGAAACCGCACAGCAAATATGTACTCTCAAAGAATCATCTCTGCTTCATAGTTCATAACATTCACAAAAACACCCAACCTAACTTCATGACAAACGAAACGCAACCAAAAGCGTGACTTCAAACTCATATATGCCCACCGACTCTTGCATCCACTCCATACCCCTTCATGATTCAACCAAACTTTACAATCCCACTTTCGCTTCAAAAACCGACAACCGAACTTATGCACACCTGCCCGCTATTCTTCACTTTCACGCACTGCTTTCTGCAGCTTCCGGGAATTACAGCCAACTATTTCACCGCTTCAACAGCAACTCCCATTATATCATTCATCGACTCAAGACTTCATTCATTCTACGCTTGCACATCATTTCATCACCGCCTCGCTCACCTCAGCACACTGCCGTTGTCTCCAAACCGCTCGCATGACACCGCATCTCACCGCATTCAACCCATTCTCGCAAATTACAATCCTAGTCGAGCAAAAGATCACTCACAAGATCGCATCTCAAAGCCAACCAAATTCTCCACCCACAACACATACCACCCACTCTCATCTACAGTACATCCACTCGCCCAACCCATTGGTGCATCTAATTACCAATAGCAGCCTCAACTTCAAATTTAATCACAGCTATGTGCCTTCAACTTCATCATTCCCGCAATATTCTTAGAGCATTCCCAAAACAGAGTCAATCCTAATAACCCATTAACCAATTAGCTCCCAGACTCATTCTTAACCCACAGCATCAACTAGTCCGTAGTTCAGCCATCGGTAAACCCATTAGCACCAACCATTTCTTTTGCTCTAGCTACAAAGAAGAATGAAATTGCAATTTCACATGCACATGTCACCTCATTTGAAGTTTTAATCATTAGCTTCTATATCCAACTCACCTTTTAACAAAGATCACCAAATCCTCACACTTCACCTTCTCTCAATCATTTTACTTGCATTGGCATTCTTGCCATTCCAGTTTCACAATCCAGTCTTGTCGTGTCTTTCAGTTGAAAACACTCTAGACACTACCAAATGCTATTTTTACACAACATTGACCATGGCTAATAACCGCAAAAGACTGCTCGCATCTTTAACATCCAGATCTTACAAGGCCGTTGTCTGAACTTGAAGCTGTGAAGCACTGCTCTTTTCCGGCATTTTCTGAACAATCAGGTGCGTATTGCAAACCGATGGATTCAACTCCTTTCCGCAACAATACACATACACACAAACCTATTCTTTTAAGTGAACTCAACATCGCCTTCGCCTTTCCACAATCATTCCCAAATGACCATGCATAAATATCTTCTACTCATATGCCGAGCCTAAATTATCTCCAAAATAAGAAAGAACAAACCCATTCTAATCATTACAGAGCTCAAAGAACGCCCGTAATTTTTCTTCCAATCAACACCATTGCATTTTGCAAAGAACTTGGTTTGTTCTGCCCCACTCCACCAAAAACTCGACCAAAGCCACCACAGCTCAGGCCATTACACTATTCATACAAACCCAGTTGAAAACCATGTAGAAAAATCCACCAAACTGAAATTAAGCTCAATAATTTGACCCATATTTCTTCCAACCCGAACTACCCCGCCTCGTTAACTAATTCAGCCAAAACCCAAAATCATCTCCACTCATCGTCCATAACCACCACTCGCCCAACGATACCACGACATAATTCCATCTAAAATCCATCTCAAAACCACCATGAATTCAAACCCATTTTTGCCTCAAAACACCAAGCACTCATCATTTAGTAGCCGTAAATCTTCGTAATTCACATCTTATTTTCCTCCTCTGCTCACCGATTTGCCTGAAGCCAAAATTTGACCAAACCCATTTAATTCATGGCTACAGATCCCCTTTATTGCTCATCTCTCATTCACAAATTCTGTTTTAATCCTCAACGCAATGTAACCTATCTCACCCGAGATACATCTCAACACCTGCATTTCTCTTCCTTCTCTCAATTTCTCCATCTCCGTCGATCTTTCTTCACCGAGTTCTCGCTTTGAGAATTCAAATACAAAGAAACCCTAACTATTCTCAACCGTTGTCGATGCTCAAACAACCTATAATCATGAAATTTCTTCTCCGTTGCTTTTCCTAGTCTTCTTGATAATGAAATCATCTTCCTTCGAACCCACAAATCCCCATGACAATCACCAAGCCAGCCAGCCTTCCAAACGCAGCCAATATTCTCCCTCCTCTGAGTTAGGAACGAACGATTTAGAGAAATCGTTTCTCAATTTCTCGTGTTGGTACACCAGAATAACCTTAATGGGTTAGAGACACCCGTGAGATAGGATAAGGTCCACCATGAGCAATCTTTTTATTGATTCCTTTCTAATCACGCTTCACTATTCCGCACAACTCTTCCCGCAATGGGCCCAGGAAACTTGGACAAGCTCCATCGATGCTTTGGCCCATAATCTCCACGTATTTGATTTCGTAGTGACCTCATTCTTATACCGATGGCTTTGTCTTTTCGTTTTTCAACATGATGAGAAGAAATCCAAGATTTGAGCGAGTTCCACTTTTACTCCAATGACTCTGCAACACCTATAAAAACTCAAAACAAAACGTAATAATACATAATTCACAAGAAAACATAACAAAGAAAGCATAAACTATAGATATAATCAAGGCATTTATGATGACACCATTACTTGGACCGGGTTCTATGGACTTAAGTCACAGAAGATTTCACAAACTCCAACAGAAATTTCGGGTCGAGAACTTCCGCGCTACTGGCTGACTCCAGCTCGTGGACTTGGCTCACGCTTATATTATGTTTCTCTTGATCAACAAAATTGCAAAACTTTGTTCCAAGGAATAAGGACTTATACATATATGTGTTTCCACAACAATGCTTATATCCTACCAATGGTTATGTAATCTAAACTCTCATTTCAATCATTGAAACATTCTCATAAGACGTTACATAGTCACATACCATTTTTCGCCGCAGCAATTTTCAAAGTGATTGAAACACAACATGACATTCGTCACTAGGTAAAGATGAATTGACTGCGAAAGCTTACCAACACATATTTCGAGAAATAGATAAGCAGTTAAACTCGGATCGAAATAGTAAATTTGTATAATGAAAGTCATATATATCAAAACAACTTCTTTGTCTCAAGAAAGAGATAGAGTAAATAGACTTTCGAGTGACAGATAAATTCAAGTCTCCACATACCTTTAGTCGATGAAGTTCCCACCAGTTCCTTGAGTAGTCCTTCGTCTTGTATGATGATTTCCATGGAGTATTGAGCTCAACTACACTTTCTATCCCTAGTCCGAGACCTTTAGCTAAAATAGGCTGTGGAAATCAAGACTTATAGTTTTGATCACTAACATTGACAAACATGCTTGAGATAGCAACGTGATGTAGTTCGACCGAGCTAAATGCCTCTAACAGTGTGAAACGGTTATTGTCATCCTATAAGAAAGTTTCAATGATTGGACTAAGAGTTTGTAGAACACTTAACCATTATTGATTGTGACATGTTGTGTACTCTTTTCTTCACATATGTTTTCCATGTCCTAGAAACCATAGTATGCGTACACGTATGCGTACCTATTGGTTTGAGAAGTCCAGAACCTAAGTATGCGTACTGTATAAAAATACTAGCGTAAGGTTCATGTTCGAGATTGGGATTGGTGGTATGCGTACATGTTCGTGATACTGGCAGAAAC
This sequence comes from Papaver armeniacum, assembly GCA_023531295.1. Taxonomy (NCBI): domain Eukaryota; kingdom Viridiplantae; phylum Streptophyta; class Magnoliopsida; order Ranunculales; family Papaveraceae; genus Papaver; species Papaver armeniacum. Next base: position 3,782 of record JAJJWW010007443.1, read on the forward strand.
CCAATTTCGGCCGGTATTTCAAGCATGCTTACCCGTTCGCGCACTACTTGATAAAGTTCTAAATCCCATGTACATGAACTATACATTTATATATATATTAAGGAATGCATTCTTTGCAAACCGTGGCTATAATGTTCATGATTGATTGAGTGAATCAACCCGATTTAGCTTCAATTGTGTTCTTGATATATTTCTATGAGAATATAGCAATTGAATAACTCTTTTTAACTAGTTTCATTTGAGTCATTTGAACTAGTTATGGTTAACATGAATAAGGTTGATATGAGAGTGTTCATATGGCTAACCTTGGTTAACTATTGTTGAGCCAACATGGTGTACACGTTAGGTACTACATAAACCTAAATGAAGGTACATTTCATTTGTGTGTAACAAGCTAAGTTCGATCTAACAGCTTGAAAGATATTAGCTTGAATCTAATCAGGTTTTCATCTAACAGTGAATATTGAATGCTTTATTACCAAGGTAACTTAGATTGCAAACCATGATTTGAAAACTATATAAAGGAGAACTCTAGCAACTAGGAAACCTAATCCCCACACCTTCTGTGTGATACTAGTTGTATAAGCTAGAGTCGATTCTCCTTTAACCTTAGGTTTTTCATGAAACCTTGTAGGTTAACGACTTGAAGACTTCATTAGGATTGTGAAGCCAGACCCAACTATTTTCTCTGTAGTTGCGTGATCTGATCTTGCATCTTCTATCGTGTTTGGGTAAGATCTTCTTTAAGATTGGCTCGAGATTTATTCTCCGATAGGCAAGATAAAAAGTAATCACAAACATCTTCGTCTCATCGTTTGTGATTCCACAATATCTTGTTTCGCTACCATACGATTAAGATTAGAGGAGGTGATTGATATTTCTAGGATGTTATTCTAGAATATAAGTCTCGGTATATCAATCGGTTCCTCGTTCACCTTGATTTATCAAAAACGGAACAAAACTCGTAGGTATTTCGCGGGGAGACAGATTTATCTATTCCTATAGACTTTTCAGACAGATTTGTTTATCAAGTCTTCAACTTAGGGTCGAAGCAACTCTTGGTTGTGGGTTAGATCAGCCTAAGGAATCAAGTGCGAGGTATCCCGGGCCGGGGATCAGGACGTAAGGAGCGCAACTAGGCCTGGCAACGGATAGCCGAAATCCAATATCGTTTCCTAAAATCCAAGCATCCTATAGGATATAATCCGACATATCGGATATCGGATATCGAATCGATATTCTATCGGATAATATCTCTAACCTATCAAACGTATTGCTGATCTGTTAGGTTAATATCCGACATCCGATTATCCTAGGGTGTACTAGTAATTTCCGCCCCTAGGTATTATCTAGAGTATTGACTGTCGAGAACCTAATACTCTATACCGAACCTATTCCCAGTCTCACATTACTGTTTTTTCATTCTAAAAGCACAAGAGATTCGAGAAGTTTGAGAACATTGAGAGAGGGAATTACATCTATTTGATGATCAGAGACTCTCTTTAGAAGTAAGTCATGAATCTAATCTATTGTTTCAAAGAAGTTTCTTTTTTCCCCAAATCGATTGCATATTTTGATGTTCTTTTCTAATCTAATCGAAACCCCAAGTAAGTCATGAATGTTTTATGTTTAATTGAGACGGAGAATCAATTTTTCCGTGAGAAAATTAGGTTGCAATTTCTATGATTGTTATTGTGGTTTTGTCTGCTTCTAAGTGTTTATGGTATTTTAATGTCTCGATAATGTCTGGGTTCATCTTGGTTGTGGTGGAATGGTGGGGTTTGTATGGATTCAAAGGGGTTGGTTAGGGTCATGATTCAGACATTATCAAATTAGTGTCAAATCGAGTATAATTGATTTGCTCAAGTGCCTTACTGGGTAAAATTGTATGACATAATATAAATATACACACTACGATCCCTCGTCTTCATTGTAATGTACATTTTGTTTCATTTTGATTCAAGATCCTAAGTTGTATTAGCTAAGAGCCGAATCTACAAGCCATGTTTTTGTTATAGCATACTTTTATGGGCGAAAATTGATGAATGCATGTTTGAAATTGGGACTGCTAGATGTGTTTCTATCGTTCGTTGTTGGATTGAATTGAGCCAGGGTGAGGGTGCAGTGACCCGGCAAAGGGGGAACAAGAATTAGTGAGTTAGTGAGTTTGATTCAATTGATAGACAAAGAAGTTGGAACAATGAATAAAAATTTGTAAATTTTTAGAGGTTTTTAATGATGTTTCAACCTCAGTTTTTGGGATTAAGTATCCAACCGCAAATCAGATAATGGGCCAGGGTTTATGAAATTAACAAATGCATCAAAAGTTGGGAAGATAGTATCAAAAAAATGGGGTTGAAAATGTGAGAAAAGTTTAATGCATATTGAGTGAAAGTAATTTTGATTAAGGAATATTGGAGTGGTTTTAGATCCAAGGTATAAGGCAAAATGGGTAAGGTACACATATAAGAGAATTTATGGGGAAGATGACTATGCACATGAGTAATGAGAAATTCAAAATGAATTTGACCCGAATTTTCAATGCATATGAATCACAAACAACACTTCACTTCCTCCTTCTTTCTTTAGCACTTCCCTGTCTCGCATGGATGTAAGAAGCCTGTGCACAAATAACCCCGATTATGCTGATTTTGTGTTGGAAAAATGATGAATGTGATGTTCAAAAGTCTGAGTTAGAGAAGTATTTAAAAGAACCAATTTTTCCAACCCTCATAAAACCAAGATGAATTGAACTTTGATATATTGGTTTGGTGGAAGATGAATGGCCCTAAGTACCCAACCCGCAAAGATAGCAAGAGATGTGTTGGCTGTTCTGGTGACCAGCAGGGCATCGCAGAGTCCATGTTCAGCGATGGTGGAAGGGTCCTAACAACACAGCCAGAACTTCATTAACTCCAGATTTAGTCCAAGCATTGCTATGCTTAAGTGATTGGCTGTCGACTTCTTTTGATGCGTAAATCTTCTTTTCTTTTCCTTTGCTTAGTTCTTTTCCTTGCTTTTATTAGGTACCAAAATCTATGTAAACTTGGGATGTCATTAGTACTTATCTGATCAACCATTTGCCAGTGTCGTAGTAATATGCACCTGTGCTGTTTTATTAGTACTTAACAACTACAAACAAAATATTTAGTACTTCTTTTTAAAGATGATTTTTCTAGTACTTCAGAGATAGTAATCGCATACGTAACAAATGTTGTGATATGTACTAGTGAAGTGAGTGCACTTGTGATAAAACACACTGCAACTCACTGTGTTTTAAATAAGATTGTCTTTGTCATTGAAGCTTAACCTACATTAGTCATTTGTTAGGGCCAATATTCACTTGTATTTACTTAAATTTATTGTATAGTGAATATGAGAACAAATAAAAGAGTGGAGTGCACTTGCGAGAAGAAGTCACTTTTCTTTTCCTTGAAGTTGCTAACTGCAGCTGTGATTTTCCTTATGTCTTCTAATACCCACTTTGTTTTTCTTTTGATTAAGTATTTGTCCATTTACTTTAAGCACCGTTGATTGTTTGTGAATGCGTGGATATGGAAGTCGTCGATCAAGTTGATGTAATGATGCAACATGCAACCAGGCAACAAAGAAGATCATCACTAGCCTGTTGACATTGTTGTTTAGTCAATGTTACAAGAAGACATTGTAGTTTGTTTGTTTGTTTGTTTGTTTGTTTGTAGCTGCGTAGCTTTGTAGTTTGTTTTTTCATGTGATGATGTGACCGAAAGACTGGGAGTAGTGTTTGTGGTTTGTCTTTCAAGTTACACTGAACAAAAACTCTTTTACTCTGTTAAATTCTTAAATTTTCAACATTTGCTTCGTTCCCACAAACCGGATTTTAACGGATAAAAATGCTGTGATCCGATAGCTTAACCTTAACCTTATCAATTGGATTTTTTGATATCCGCCGGATGTTATCTGACACTTGGGATATCCGCTAACCCTTAACCTTAACCTTATCAAGATCTTTATATTCGCCGGATATTTATCCAGTTGCCACTTCAAGCGCAACTGTACCTTGAATCGGTGTGAGATTGATTAGGTTCAACTACAGTCAGGCCCAAGTTCATTGGTAGTAGGCTAGTGTATGTAGCGGCTTAATAATAGGTGTGGTGTTCAACTGACTAGGTCCCGGGGTTTTTTCCGCATTTCAGTGTTTTCCCTCGCTTACAAAATTCGTAGTCTGTGTTATTTCTTTTCCGCATTATATTTTTATATTTGAAATATCACAAAAGTTGTGCGTTGAATCGATCAATCGGGAAAATCCGACCTTTGGTTGTTGATTGAGATTGATTGATCCTTTGAACATTCGTCTTGGTACCGTTCAAGTTATTTCTCTTATATTCAATTGGGCTCGCAAATTTCTATTTCTTTGATTAACGGAATTGAGTTAAGATATAGAGATACAAAACTCTTGGATATACTTTTGATAGATTGAGTCTTAACTGTCTAGTTGATTCTCTGAAAGTATATTGAGTTTGTCTATTCAAATTTCCAAATGAATTATTGGGTGTGGTTGTTGTACCCCACTTTTCAATTGTATCAGAGCAGGCAAACACATTAAAGACCTTATAAGTTTGTGTTTGTAGAAGATCTCAATATGGGACAGTAAGTGTTATCTCCATAAACGTACGCCGCCTTCAATGGCTTTAATTATTTGTAGTGGAAAATTTCTATGCGTGCCTTTCTTTCAAGCAGCGTGATTTTCAATCATGGGTTTATGTAGTTAATGGCTATAATCGATATCCTCCGGTTGTTGCAGAGGGCGATGCAACTGTTCCAAAGGATATTGGTGCATACGAACTCCGCGAGATTCTCGCCGCAAAGCAAAATTTCGAAAAGTGTTAAAATGCTATCATCCATGCCATTACCCAGATCTTCAACACCATGTGACTACGTGCACTCGGTCTAAAGATGCTTGGGATATCTTAAAAACTATATTTGATTGAAATACCAGTGAAAAGGAAGCTAGGCTGCAAAACCTAAATTCCGATTGGGAAAATATTCGTATGGCAGATGAAGATTCATTTGATGAGTTTAATCACAAAGTGTCTGAAATTGTTAATGCATCTTTGCATTGGGTAACACTATTCCTGAAAAGGACATTGTGATGAAAATTCTCAGTCGCTACCATCTAGATACGATTCTAAGAAGCATGCCATCGTTGAAGGAAATAACCTTGATACTCTTTCCAAATACTCACGGTTGGAAAATTAAAATTACTTGATTATGATCAAAAACAGTTTAACGTCTGCGCTCACCGCTGTGACCATTTGAAGTGAAGCTTCTAACTTGTCATGGGCTCATGAGTCTTTCTAATCAATCCGATTAACAGATCACCGACACACAAAAGATCAAGGATAGGCTGAAGAAAACCAAGAGATCCGAGAGAATATCTTATCTCTCAGTATTGCTAATGATGATTCAATTCAAGAAGAAATATCTCGGTGTATCAATGGTTTTTTCAATAATGAGAAGGAATTCTCACGTGGATGCCTTGAGAAAGCTCTACAATGTCTAGGAAACTTCTTATGAGAATTTATTCTTGTGTTTTAAGAAGGGTAACTAGGTTTTGGAATAGCCATTATTGTGAGTACACATTTTGTGCAACGTTCTCATCTTGCAATGTTTTTAGATTTATTTATTTAAATTCTAAAGTTGATTTGGAAGATGATTTTTGCGGTATTAATCTTTATGGTTTTATATATTACAAATTGTTAAGGGATATGTTGTTTACGTCCGAGAACCTTGACTGCCCCCATACTTGTTCAAAAAGTTATCCTATTATTTGTCGGTATGAAAGTATTGATAAAGATAGAATGAACTTTTGAATAAAAAGTTAAGCCTTTTTATGTCATTATTTGATGGAAGAAATGATGAACTTTTTTGTTTACAAAGATTAAGTCTATTATAAGTCATTGTGCAAATAGTGATGAAAATAAAATGAAATCTTTGATTATTCGCAGTATTGGTCTTTCCCTGATCTACATCTTTGTGTATATATTGTGTTGCTCCATAAGTTCTCTTATGTTGAGCATGGCCAATTGAATTGATCATTTTCCTTGTGGTTAATCTCAATAGAGATTTTGACAAATTCATATTCTTATGTGATTTTGTTAATGTCCAAAGAAATCCTTATTTTCTTGTAAAAGTAAGGTCGCTCTTGTTGTTCTCTCGGGAATGACATTTTACGGGGGAGAGTTCTTATTTGAACTTGTGCTTAATTGCCAAATCTTTTGTGGGGAGTAATGTGGGAATATTGTAGGGTTATCTTGTACCTTTTGATGAATGCATTTAGCTTCGCTATATGGATAGCATCTAAACAAGTTGGTATGTTGTTCTCTTTTGGTCATGAAGTATCTCCATGAAAATTTCATGAGGATCCCACTAATTTTTCGTACCTTTGCCACTTTTTATTGACAAAAAGGGGAGAATTAATGTGTAGTTTACACTACAAATACATATGGTTTAAGGATCATTATGTAAGGGGAGTGGTTTTCATTGTGAGATGAAGTATTGACTAAGGGGAGTGATACATATCACCATAGTATTGTTGTCAAAGTTGTGATACAATTGAACTTTGATGATGTATAATGATACTATGACACCGATAACAATGATTGAGAGCAACTGCTTTTTCATTGTTATAGCTACAGATCTTCAACAACTATGATCTAAGGTTGAAACATTTGGAATCATTGGGTACTTGAGTGAAGATTTCGAGTAATGTTGAAGAACCAAGGAGATCAAGCATTTGGATGAGAAGCTACAAAGTTTATTTTTATCTTGTATCCATATGTATTGATAGTTTTGTCACTAAAATTGACAAAGGGGGAGATTTTATAAGACTGCTCAATGAACTCGCAAGCATTGCTATCTCAATCTTGTTTGTCATGTTAGTGATCAAAACTATAAGTCTTGATTTCTAGTCTACTTATAGATGTCTCGGACTAGACAGATTGTGTAGTTGAGCATTAGACTTCACGCGCTCATCATTGAAGACGAAGAACTACTAAGGAGAGTTTATGAACTTCATCAAAGAAACGATGTGGAGACCGAAACTCATCTATCACTTGGAAAGTCTATTTATACTTCTATCTCCTATATTGAGACATAAGTCTTGTTACGATATAGTTTTCTATTATACACATTTGAGATTTCAAATTGAGTTTAACTCCCGCTTACATATTTATCGAATATGTGTTGGCAAGCTTTTCGCTTCGACCAAGTTCATCTTATATTCTTGATGAAAGTCAAAAGATGATCATGTGAAAATTGTCGATTATCATCTTACATGGTTTGTGTGATACAATCATTTGATGACTTGGAATGTTTCGTTATGATTATTTCAATAACTTGAAAATTGCGTTGATGCTAATAGTATGTGAAAACGGCTATTGTCATCCTCTAAGAAAGTTTCAATGATTGGAATAAGAGTTTAGAACACTTAACCATTATTGATTGTGATATGTTGTATACTCTTGCACATATGTTGTCCATATACGTGAACCATAGTATGCGTACACGTATGCGTACTGAGGTTGGTTTGAGAAGTCCGGAACCTAAGTATGTACACGTATGCGTCTTTGGCGTAAGGTTCATGTCCCAGGGTTTCTCGCTGGGATTGGTGTTATGCGTACTGTTCGCATCTGGCGAAACCCAATTTCATCAGGGTATTTCAGTATGCACCCATTCGCGTACTTGAAGGTTAAGTTCTAAAATCGGGTTGTGTACATGAACTAATACATTTATATATCAAGGAATGCATTCTTTGCAAATCGTGGCTATAATTCTCATGATTGATTCGAGTGACTCAAACCGATTTTGCTTCAATTGTTTTCTTATATACTTCTATGAGAATATAGCAATTGAACAACTCTTTAATTAGTTTCATTTGAGTCATTTGAACTAGTTATGGTTAAGAACAAGGTTGTGAAATCGTAAATCGTAACGTGAATCGTTTTTCATATTTTATGAATCGAATCGTATAATGAATCGTAAATCGTAGATTCATAGTCACTTTTATATGTATCGTAAAATAAATACCCACCATTGGAAACACTTGATTCTAACACTATGCAGGTTTGCCAAGAGGAATACATGGAAGTTCCCGAATTCTATGTTCTTTATACACTTCCGAGTATGGACGAATAAGTGTGGGGGAAATTTCTATCGAGCGATAATTTCACTATTGTTTTCTTGTGCTAACATTTGTATGGAGTTATTGTTTGCAAAAATGTGTATTATGGGAGGATCCTCAAATTTTCCGATTGTTAGTATATGGGGAATGAATCTTGCAAGAGCTAAGTCGGGCCGTCGACTTTAAAACAAGCGCTTAATGGGAGGCAACCCATAGGTTTTGTATTTCTTATCTTTTTGCTTTTTTGTTATTTCTTTTTCTTGTTTCTTATCATGTTAAATTTCCACCTTGACTTTACTAGAGAGGATTCAAGTACATTGAGGACAATGTAAGGTTTAAGTGTGGGGAGTGAGTTAAGCATGTTTTTAAAACAAAATTACAAAAAAATTAAAAAAAAATTTCAAAAAAAAAAAAAGAGTTTTACTTAAAAATTCCAACTTTTAAAGATTTTAGAGTCACTAGCATACTTCTAGGTATGTTTACATAGAGATTTTGACTGACATAATTGAACTTGGAAATGTTAGAGAACTACATCGGATTTCTTGTTTGTTAGAGTGTTAAATAATGGATTTAATCATGCTTGATGAACCAATTTGGTGCGAGGGAAGTGCGTTATTAGAGTTGCTGATCAATCATTAGTGGAGACTACCCGTATTCATATCATGTGAGGCATAGACCAGAAACTAAAGAGCTTCTTTTGAGTGTGTGTCACCATATGTTAACCGGTAGAATGGTGAGCTACCCAACCTGCACCAATAGAAGCACTACTCTTTGATCTCTTGAGTGCTAATTTTGTCAATCATGAGGGTGACGTCCATGGATGAAAGCTTCCTTCTCAGAAGTTCGATTTGGTAGCTAGCACCATTCTCTCTCGCGACAACAACGGATCCATAGAAACACTCCTCATCATCAACAAGGAGCGACATCAAAATCTACAAGGAAAGTTGGAAAAGTTTAAGGTTTACAAGCAACGGAATGAGAAAAAAGCAAATTTCAAATATAAGTAAAACAACATACAAATGAGCGGATTTTTACATATATATTTGAGGACTTACAATACAATGAGGTAATTTTATATTCAAGTATGAAGACTTATTCATGAAAGTTAAGAAAATTAAAAGGTGAGAATTTTGAAGTTTATGATTTCAAGTTGTGAAGAATCAAGCGGAAAATACTTCTTCCACGGCCATGGTTTATTTTGTATTTAATTTCTCTTGTTTTAATTTCTAAAAAAAAAAAAAAAAAAAAAAAAAAAAAAAAAAAAAGGAAAGAAAAGAAAAACACAAGAGAAATATTTGTTCTTATTTTGATTGAATGAGCCGTGGGGAAGGAAAATCTATAAGGAAGTTTCAAGCTTTGACTGTATGATTTTAAGGTAAAAGAGTTACAAATTGTCAAGGATTTATGAAATTCAAGGGTTTATCATCAATAGTTGAAACCAAGACTAAGAAGATCGAACGAGGACGGAAGACGCTTTCTATTGGATGCCGTGAGAGTGGTGTTATCATAATTGGCGATCGGATGAAGGTGAGTAAGTAATCTCATCCTCGATAATAATGGTTGATTTCCTTCGTAGAGATCGTTTAAAATGGTTTTTCAAAATATTAAAAGATGTGGGTTTTTCAAAATTTCGGGAAGTTATTCTTCCCACCTTTCAACGTGTCGCAGAATTCTTTCTTCATTCCTACCCACACATGTGAGAACCATAAAAAAGTCAGTTTTTGAGTGCAATTATCATAAAATCCATTTTGGTGAGGCAGAAAGTCGAGGCGAAATGCTTATTGATCGTTTCTCAAACACGCATTCTCTCATTATTATGTGGTTATTTCTCACTCAACATCTAAGAATGAGAATATGTTCTTTAGTATTTCTAACTTCTCATTACTAGCATCAGTAAAACTCTATGTCCTCATAACTCTTTGGATGCTTGGGACACTTGAACGCTTTGAAGTTGTGAGTTTTTAGTTTGATTTGCTCGAGGACTAGCAAAGTCTAAGGTGTGGAATTTGATAGGTGTAGAATACACCTAAATTACTATCTAGTAGTTTATGCTTTTTTGCTATTTTTCTTGTAAATTATGTATTTTACGCTTGTTTTGAGTTTTATAGCTACTTTGGAGTCGCATCGGAGGAAAAGAAGAAGAAAAGCACCCAATTTGACAAAAGTAATTGTCATTTTAGGGGCGAACACTATTTGAGCCCAGTCCGAGTTAAGGGGCTGACTCTTTTGGAAGGAATATTAAATGCAAGTCCAGATGAGGTTAGGCGATCCATGATTAGCCCTTATCAAAGGACCAACACCAATAATAACCTCATTTAACCCAACCCTATATTGGATGAGAGAGAGAACTTTCTCATCTCATTTATCATTTTCTCGAAACTAAGAGAAAGAAAAAAAAAAGCAATGTGTTCTTTACGTATTTGATCTGTCAAGAGAGGAATAGAGATGATTAACGAGGCCGCATTGTGAAGCTGGGGAGATGTAGTTTGAAATCGCCGAGATGATTGAGATGACGAGCTCAAATTTAGGGTTCCTCTAAGGTTCCAGTGAAATTAAGAACCAGGAGAGGGTTCGATCTCGAAATTGAACTGAAAATCGATGATTCAGTCGAAGAAGATGGTGCCGGGTAATGGAGAAATCGAGATCGAATAGTTTCGGTGGTGGTCGTAATGGGTTTCAAAGTGGTGAGTAGATGAAGAACAAGAAGAATGGGTTTTGTGGCGCAGATGGGTATTGAGTTTTATTCATGGAATTGTTGATACTTTTATTGTTGGTTGAGTTGAACCGGAAGATGGTTTTGGTCTACAGAGGCTTGAGATCTTAGATGGGTTTGAGAAGATATGGCAGATGGACTGTGGACCGATTTTTAGATGATAGAACAAGAAATTGGAGATAGGGAATGATGTTGGCGGTCTTATTGAAGCTCTATGAATTTGGGTTTGTTTGATTCATGACTATGAACATTCAGATGGAATTACAGAAAGCTACACGTAATGAATGGGTTTGTCAAGACTTAGGGAACAATGGGTCGTAATGGGATGTATCAATTTGAAGCAGAGAAGAGATCGGAGTGTGGTGGATCAATTAGAGTTCAAATGGAGGAGGGAAACAGTGAATCGGTGAAGATGGTGGTGAGTTGTTGGAAAGAAATTCTCGCCCAGAGTTGTGGGCTAAAACAGAGAAGATTGAAGCTAAGAAAGTGCGAATTAATGAATACAATAGATGAATGCTAGGAATTCTTAATAATGTGGGAAGCGAAGAAAAAGGCTCGAAATTGGTAGGAAAGTCCTGTGAAATAGCCGAAACTGGCCAAATCATCCTTCCGGGCGAGTCGACTGACCGATCCGACGATCCTGATGACCGATCCCAACCGAGTTCGGTGGCGATTGGTTAGCCCTAATTAGATTAAGTCACCGAGCAAGAATTGATTCAAGAATCGACTCCGAGTAAGCCATGAGCTATTGCTGGTGGGCTACCTCAGTCTGACTCTCCTTCCTCTTTGACCCTGTTGACTATCATTGATCTGACGGTTTGACCTTTGACCGTTAGTCCTAACGTGGGACCTGACGGAATATTCCCTTGACGGAGAAGAATCTCGGGACACGGCGGGACGTTTCCGCCAAATTCGCCACAATCCCGCTTTTCCGGAGCCAAAAATTCAGAATTTTCTATGGACTTCTCTCATGGGTGTGAAGACTTGGGCTTGGAATTGGATGGAGAATTGACTCAAATTTGGAAAGAGAAGGTGGAAGAGTTGAGAAGAGCTTGGATTTGGAAATGAATTCTTTAAAGGAAAAGGATTCTAATCCTTGGAAGAATTGGAGAATATTGAAGCCTTTCATAAACAGAGAAGTTTTCTACAACTTCTACACATCTCTACACACACACAATTCTTTTCTTTTCTTATTCTTTTGTGTGAACTCTTTAACATGAGTAGCTAATTTTATTGATTGAGGATGAATTCTAGTTCTTAATATGATTTGAGTTTTGTTTTTAATTTTATCTTGAAGTTTTCACATGATTATTTTGTTTTTACTAATAGGAATGATCTTAATGACATTCATGATTGATTGATAGATTGTTTAGAATGCATGCTAAATTGATTTGTTAGTTTAATCTAAATCTAGTATAAGTTAGGAATAAGTAATCGTTCTCGACACTTTACACAAGTAGAAAACACGAGACTAGGAGGAGGGATTCCGTGGAGCAATTGTGTGTAGAAACAACGCTAGAAAGTGAACCAAGCGAACCGAGTTTAACTACTAGTACTAAACCTAAATTCATAAATCTTAATGCATTCTGGAATTACATCTTGTAAGCGGACCTCAAGGTGGTTCTTTTGAATAGAAATCGATAACTGCGGACTTACTTACTCGGTGAAATTAGGATTTTGGGGCTTCTTCTAAGTACCCACTGCTATCCTACGGTTGGTGATAACTGTGACTAATAACAAGTAGAAGAGAACATAACTTTAATCATTGTTTCGCAACGAAGAAGGATTCCTTGATCTCGTCTCTCTTATTGCTTTCAACTTTATCTTTTAATTGCTTTGTTTATTTTCTTTTGCTTTTACACCCCCTTTTCGTGACAATTTTTTACAACTAGAATCTCTTGCTCCTCGTGGGATCGACCTTGACTACCCTATATTACTTGTTAATTAGGTAGTAAAGTATTAATTAATTTGTTGTGGTTACGACACGCATCACCTCCCCAACAATATCCCAATGTTTTTGATAAAACAAACCAGTGAAACCATCTGGTCCAGGAGCTTCTTTTTTTCCCCATTTGAAAAACAACATTTTTTTATCTCCTCTGGAGATAGGGGGAATTCAGATGAGAGTTATCAGCATCTGTAAATTTTATGGGTAGATCTTGAAGAATTTCATCTTGAAATTTGGGGATGGGAGGAGTAAGGATTTTTGAAATAGTTTATAAAGGATGTTCCAATACTATTTCTATCAGTTAATATAGTATCGTGGGAATCCTTGATCCAACTAATGGCATTTCTTTTCCTTTTAAAAAGGGTGACTCTATGAAAATAGGGTGAGTTTCTATCACCTTCCATAAGCCAAACCTCTCAAGATTTATCCTTCCAATATAATTCCTCTAGATTGTAGAGGTAATCCAATCTGGCTCTAAGTCTAGCAGTGGAATTAGAGTCAGTTGGATTGGAAGTCTGAATATCAACTAATTCCTTCCTAGTGGTAGATATGTTGGTTTGAATATTACCAAAGGAGGTTTTGTTCCAATCACGAAGACATTTCTTAGTGCTTAGGAGTTTAGCTTTCAATTTGTAAGCAGGGGAGCCCACAACATTAACAGACCAGGAATTAGCTATTATATCTCTTCAGGTAGGATTTTCAATCCACATAGCCATGAAATGGAAAGGTCTAGGCATACAAATATCCTCATAGTTAAATCCTATATGCATAGGGCAATGGTCAGAAGAGTCTCTAGGCAGATTATTAACACAAATTTTAGGAAACAAAACTTCAGCAGATTGATTAATAAGACATCTATCTAATCTTTCAAGAATGAGATCAGGACCTTGTTGCATATTAGACCAAGTAAATCTAGGGCCAGAAAAACCAGGATCATGTAAGTTAAACACAGAACAAAAATTCCTAAGATTAAAAAAATCAGCATCATCAACTTTTAAACCTCCATTCTTGTCTTCAGTACCTAGCAGAGCATTAAAATCTCCGACAAATAAAAATGGTTCATCTAGGGGTGGTTGGGGTAACTGACATTGAGTTTCCCAGAAATCATGTCTTAAACTACTATTAGGTTCACCATAGATGAAGTGAATATGACAAAGTTTGGAGTGAATAATATCTGTGGATGTGACATAGATTCCCCTAGAGCTTGAGGATATAATGTTAAGTTGAATCTTCTTTTTCCAGTCCAGAACAAGACCACCACTTCTTCCAATACTTGGGACATTAAAAGTTCAAGGAAAACCCATGTTTCTTAGTCTTATAGCAGCCAAATCTTTATTCATTTTAGTTTCCGACAGAAAGATGATATCAGGGTTTAAGTTTCTACAAAGAAGGCTGACTTCTTTATTAGTTGATTTTTTACCTAGACCTCTAATGTTCCAGCAGAGCAAATTGACATTATTAACAGGAAAGTGATTTGAAGGAGTGGTAGCATTAATAGGATCGATTAAAGGTGGGGACGGATTTGAGTTTACCTAAGTGGTGGAGGTAGAACCATCACCAAGTTGAGAGTCGCTAGAACCACCAATTTGAGAAGAATCTTGGGTAGAACCGAGACTCAAAGTAGCAGTATTGTGAAGAGAATTATCATGGACACCATTATTGCTAGGGTAATCATCAGCAGGTACATTATAACTACCATAAGTATCAACCATAGAATGGGTATTGAGAGTAGAGTTAGAAAGACCGATTGCTAGTAAGTCTCCTAGTTTAGTAATTGGAGGACACATTTAAGCATAATCGGTCTTTAGACATTCTGTTGATCAGTAATAACCACTATATTAGCTAGGGTAGAGGAGCTAGCTCTTGTTGCTTCTTAGATCAGCCTACGATTAATTTTTCGTTTGAGATTAGATAGAGCCTCTTGTTCAGCCACCGATGAAATGATTTCTCCTTTAGTGATAAGCTGGAGTCCGAGTTGGAAATGAGCTATTTTGAATCTCCTTGAAGAGTTAGTGGTTGGATGGGACCCCGATTTGTCGGTTCAAGAATAAGGATAGATGCTTCACAAAGAATATTCGGGTAGTAACTTGCTTAAAGATCACCGGTAAAACGTTATTGGTGAGTTGAGTTTTGTTGGATTGGACCAACATCAAAGATTTTCAAGGCAGTTGATCTATTAATAAAAGGTCTCATTTGAAGATTACTTGTTGAACCCTTCTGAATAGTTTTAACCGGATTCTGTATATTCTCCATGGATTTATCATTCAGGGGAACAATGGATGCTTCATCTTGAGTGTCTGGAACAATATCGCTATGATGCATGATGGTATCATTTGCCAAATTAGTAGAGGCAGAACCTTATCTTGTAAAACTGGTTTTGGTGGCATCATCATCTTGGAAACAATCAAGGAAGTATATTTAGCACTAGTTGAAGACACTTCCTTAATGACTTTCTGCTTCAATTTCGAGAGGGACAATTTGCATCTTTATGATCTAAAATAGGTAAGAAGTAAAGAAGTAAACGGAACCTTGACGTTTCTACATTCAATGAGGAAAGGCTGAGTTCTCCCACTTGTAAAAGGGGATGCCAAATGGAAGAGCTTTTGAACTGGAACTCTAAACACAGAATTTAACATTCTTTTGTAGAGGGTGGTTTCCATAAGGACTTGTAGTGTATCTAGTACAACTACAAGATGAATTTGGGATAAAATTGGTAGCAAGCTACCTTCTCTCTGATAAACAGAGCCTAAACTTCAATTAAAGTAAATCTGGGTTTTTTATTACACTCAGGAGAAAAGAATGATTGGTTTTTAATAGAAACAATCCTCACTAACTTTATCAATAGCTAGTAAAGCATCACATCTAAATACAGGACTCGAGGACTGACTCTAGGATGAGTACACCCATACAATGGATAATTACACCCACCAGTAACTACTTATAATTAGAGTGATGCATACTGAACTGTGGCATATGACACTGCCCTTCCCATTTAGAGATCCTTGTCCTCATGGATAAAATCTGGGAACTGAACTTGGATGTGAGCAGCATCTTCCCATGTTGAATCTGCAGGATCTGAGTTGCACCACTGCACCAAGACTTGTGGGATTTCAGATGTGCCTCTGACAGTAGTTCTAGTGTCCAAAACAACAACTTGTTCAATCACAAACTGGCCTGCATGGTCTACCAATGGAAGTTGAGGGGAGAGGACAGCCTATAATCCAAGTTTCTTCTTCAATTGAGAGACATGAAATACTGGGTGAATTCTAGACCCCACAGGCAGCTTGAGCTTATAAGCAACAACTCCGATTTTCTGTAATACTTCAAAGGGACCAAAATATTTGGCAGAGAGCTTGTGGTTCTTTCTCACAGCAACTGATGTTTTCCTGTAAGGCTGCAGCTTCAGAAAACTAAGTCACCCACCTCAAAGTTTCTGTCAGACCTCTTTTTATCTGCAAAAAATTTCATCCTGCTTTGGGCCTTGGAGAGTTCTTCTTTCAAAAATTGAAGCATAAGGTCTCTTTCTGCAGCTTCTCCTGGTTGCAAAGTGAAGAAGGAATTGGAAAAACCAGGTGAGGTAGAGCATATCCATACAATGCTAGAAAGGGAGATATTTTTAGGCTGGAGTGGTAATTTGTATTAAACCACCACTCAGCTAAAGCTAACCATTGTACCCACTATTTAGGGTGAGAACTTGTCATGCACCTCAAATACTGTTCAACACAGGCATTTGTTCTTTCAGTTTGCCCATCAGTTTGAGGGTGGTAGGAAGAACTAAGCTTCAAGGTGGTGGCCAAAGATTTGAATAGTGCCTGCCAAAATTGGCTAATGAAGATCTTGTCCCTGTCACTCACAATTGAACCGGGTAGGCCATGAAGTTTGACTACATGAGAAAGAAACTCCTTAGCAACTGTGATGGCGGTGAATGGATGGCCAAGGAAAATGAAGTGACTATACTTGGTTAATCTATCCACAACTACTAGAATGACATTCTTTTAAAAGACATTGGAAGTCCTTCATGAAGTCTAGGGAGATGTGTTTCCAAGCAGTGTCGGTATTGGAAGTAGTTGTAGTAAACCACCAGGAAGTGAGTTTTCTCCCTTGTTGCATTGGAACACATCACAAGTAGTGACAAGTTTAATAATGTTAGTCTTCATATTAGGCCAAAAGAAGGAAGTTCTAGCCCTGTGATAAGTACCATTGATGCCAGAATGGCCTCCAACAGCTGAGGCATGTAAGGAATGTAATATGGAGGATCTTGGTGTAGTACCTGAGCCAATATAGAGTCTCCCTTTTAACCTTAAGATTCCCTGTGCATAAGAATAGTTGCCGATTTGGGAGTCACAAAGTTGAGTAATAAGTTGATGTGCGGTTGTGTCGGACTCATAGCTAGAATGGATGTCCTGCACCCACTGAGGTTGAGATACTGCTAATGATGAGCAAGAAGCAAGAGGCAACTGGATAAGGCATCTGCAGATGGATTGTGTAACCCTTTTTTGTACTTAATGACATAGTCAAGACCCAAGAATTTGACTCACCATTTTGTTGTAAAGAGTAGACAATTTCTGGTCCATAAGATACTTCAAACTCTGATGATATTTATGAATGATGAACTGTTGACTGCATAGATAGTGCTTCCATTTTTGAACAGCCATGACAACGGCTAAAAATTCATAGGTAGACAAGGCCAATGCTCTGGGAACCAATGGTTTGCTGAGGAAGGCAATGGGTTTACAATTCTGCATAAGCACAACACCTATCCCTTTTGAACATGCATCAGTTTCTAAAGTAAATGGTTGAGAGAAATCAGGCAGGGCCAATACTGGAGCTGAAGTCATAGCAGTTTTGAGGGCAGAGAAAAGCATCAAGAGAGATCGACCATGAAAAGAATCCTTCTTGAGCATATCAGTTAATGAATTTGCGAATCGGAGCTTCTACTTTAGTTTTGGCTAATTGAGCTCGGGAAAGAAATTGGTTGAAGAGAAAAGAGGAGAAAAGAATCGGAGTTTCTATCGGGTTTTGATAAAAAGAGACTACCTCGAAATATACAGTATATACAGGCTCAATTTAGCCTAAACAGAATCGCCCGATCTCGGCCACAAGATCGAATCTGTACGGTCACGAATGTCTCCCCCGGCAGTTTTTTCCAACCTCTCGTAGATTTTCGAAAAGTTGTTCTAACCTCTTGTTGATTTTCCATGCTCGAGAAGGAAAGTAGAATCGGAGGTTCTACTTTAGTTTTGGCTAATTGAGCTCGGGAAAGAAATTGGTTGAAGAGAAAAGAGGAGAAAAGAATCGGAGTTTTATCGGGTTTTGAGAAAAAGAGACTACCTCGAAATATACAAAGATATACGGGCTCAATTTAGCCTAAACAGAATCGCCCGATCTCGGCCACATGATCGAATACGACGGTCACGAATGTCTCCCGACGTTTTTTCCAACCTCTCGTCGATTTTAGAAAAGTTGTTCTAACCTCTTGTCGATTTTCCATGTTCGGCTAGGTCTTAACCTTTTCAAAGTTGTGTTTATTATTCATTTGTTTAGTCGGTAGATCAAGATCTTCCCATGCAATTTTAGCCTCGTGGTCATAGCAAGGTAGGGTCTCAATATTTAATTGGTCGTGTCATATTATAGTGTGTTAGTTAGTCGGGTCATGGTAGTGTGTTTAATTAGTCGGATCATAGTAGCTAGGATAGGGCCGGCGCCATGGAGAAAATTTAAAAAGGATGTAGTGCCCACATTAAAATTTGTGTGTTAGTTGGTCACGTTTATAATATTCAGAGCATAATTAGTTAGTCAGTCATAGCAGAACGGTCACAATATTTAGTTGGTCGTGTCATATTATAGTGTGCTAGTTACTCGGGTCACGGGAGCTTGTTTAATTAGTTGGATAATAGTAGCCGATAGGCCTCGGCGGTGGAGAAAATTTAAAGGAAGATATAGTGCCCACATTAAAATTAGTTTGTCGGTTGGTCTTATCTAGTTAGTGGGTCATAGCGTAACAATCCCAATATTTAGTTGGTTGTGTCATATTATAGTTTGTTAGTTAGTCGGGTGCAGATAGCGTGTTTAATTAGTCGGATCATAGTAATGGATAAGGCCGTCGGTGGAGAAAATTTAAAGGCGGTATAGTGCCCATATATTTAGTTTCTGGTCGTATCATGTTATATGGTGTTAGTTAGTCGGGTCTGATAGGATGTTTAATTATTTAGTGGGTCATGTCATATTATAGTGTGTTATTTAGTCGGGTCAAAAGAGCATGTTTAATTAGTTGGACCATAATAGCCGGATAATATGTCAGACGTAGTCCCCGTATTAAAATTAGTCTTGATTGGGTAAAAAAAATATGAGGGTTTTAGCCTGTAAGTTAGTTGGGGCTTGTAGCCTCGATGTTTTGTTGGTCGAGTCGAATTGGCAGTTGACATATTATCCGGCTATGACCTAATCACGACTAATTTCCGTCTTAGTCAAAAATCCCTCATATTGCATGATCAGACAAAAATAAAGTCATAGCCGGATAATATGATCCTGGCTATTATCAATGCTTTATCACTTAAACGATTCTCGCTTGAAATCAATGATTTATTCCTATGAAACTCGTGTTTGTTCATACCGTTTTCAAATAGATAAACCCTTTTCTGCAAAATCAGAAGACAGGTGGAAAAAAAATATAAAATCAAATTAAAAAAGGGGCTCCTTTAAAAAGGAGAAAAGTAAGAAACCTAATTTCTTTTCTCAAAATCAAACAAACCGAAAATTTAAGAAAGTACTGGTATATGCTTCTCCACCAATGAAACGACGAGTGAAAAAATAGAGAATATGTTAAGCAAACAAAAGAAATCAAACCATGTACCTATGGTATATCTCTCTTCTTACTGTCAAACGTAATCCCCACATTAAAATTGTCGGTGAATATATCTCTTCTTACCGTAATAATGCAGTTTGATATAATAGAATAAATGGGACAAAGACAGATGAAAGGTAAAGCCTTGAGATACTTTATGAGAACAATGGGTATAAATTCTACAACCTGTGGGCGTTGTTGAGTGGGTGTGCATGTATCAGCAGTAAGCTTGAGAAAAAATCGAAGAGACAAAATCGAAGAGACAAATGTTTGCTATGTAGAAAGACCAACCTTCTTAGAGGATTTAGGACCTAAACCTACTTGTCTGCCTTGTGGTAAATAATCAGTATGGGGAATAGGTGTGCTTAAATAAGCAGTACCATTAGGTAATTGAAAGTTATGTTACAGTTTATTAATAAGAATAATAAGAATCAATAACCAAAGAGGTCCATGCACCAGAGTTGGATTCGAACCCGTCACTTGCTTTTCCTTTCATTAGTGAATCTCATCTCCTTTTCAGTCATTAGTGAATCTCATCTCCTTTTCATGATGCAACTTCATACTCTACCACTATAAATATCCGAGTAATATTGATTCCGCTGGGCTTGAAGTTGCCTCACTATTGCAAAGAGGCTATGATTCTTGCATTGGTGAACTCTATCTCCTTAGAATGATGCGGCTTCACATTCTACCACTATCATTTCGCATAATATTGCTTCAGTCATACTTTAAAACTCGTTAGCCACACAAAGGCATTTTTGTGTTGCGAGAACTTGCGAGCACGGTTGGATAATTCCTTTCCTTGGTAGCCGCAACCAGGTCCTAGCTAGAAAATAATAATTTGAAACAACAAACCTTTCTAAAGTTGGTATTGTTCAAATCCACCTCTATGGAACAGATTGTATTTTGTGATCCTACAATTTTGGTTTTACAAAAATCCCCGAGATCAAAAAGGTAATGAAAAGAACAGGGGTGCATGTAAAACTTGAAAATGATATTTTATCTATCTCTATATTTCCGAATATGATTCTCCAACCTTTGTAATGAATACCTACATAACCCCTTCTAATTTTGTTCTAATCAATTTTAAGAAGGCAAATCGGCATAAAGGCAGGTTGCTAAACTCCGACTTTGCTTCCTCGGTTCAATGGTGGAAGCAATTGCATGAAAAACGGTGTTTGTCTGTCAACAAATCATTGAGCCTAACTTACATCTTCAATTAAGGTCCTTGGTGGAGCAAAAGAGCTAATACGATTAGGATGGTACCAACCTTCAAGATGCCAACCCGGCATCATTAATTGTTGTAGCCCAATCTCTAACTTAGCATTATTTTTAGCTCTTAAATTTATGCTCCGATTGCCGATATTGTTGGTTTAGGTGTGGAAGTGCGAGATGTAAACATTGCAAACATGATGACCCAACGGTGTTAGAAACATACCGAATGTACAAATATATACATCACCTTCTCGCTTACTTGTATTGGACATTTTTCTTGTAACTTAAATTTAAGAAATGTAATATTCTTCCCAGAATAGTGATGTAGAGTCTACTAAAATAACATGCCCTCTGTGGGAGTCGAACCACAACTACATAGTTGAGAACCATGTGCTCTACCATTTGAGAGAAGACAAAGAAGTATCACAAACTGTTTTTTACGCCAAGAAATGGGTGCAATGTTTTGAGATAACCGCTGGTTCAGTTCCAAATAGAATCCAGACATCCTGTATCACCTATTCTTGGCCAGACACCCACCAAGCACTTTCTTTCTGATTCAAATATGGGAAAGATAGAAGCGTAGTAAGATAATTTCCCGAGAAACACATAATTATAAGTACCGAAACTGCAAGTATGTTACAATCACAACGCACTAACCAAGGCATCAATAGAAGAAAACCATGGAGCCAACATAGGCGCGAAAATAAACTTGTATAAAGTAAAAGGATCCTTTACTTGTACCTGCAGATTTGTAGAGAAATTGAAAACATAATACACAACATTCTATCAAATTAAAATTTAGAAATCAATCAACACCAACGGTATTTGTTTTGACCATCAAGTGTCAAAGTCATCTAAAGATTTAGCCACAAAAATCTGAAGTCTTATGTTTAAAATACTTGGATGGATCGCACTTCTCTAATCTTCTTTTTTTTTTTTTTTGAAGGGGAACGGGCTCAAAAGAGCCCAACTTACTACTCTTACAAATGCTGGTACAAACGCAGATATTAATCTTACTACTCTTACAAACCAAACCACCAACAAACTACCAGTAGTTCCCTTTTGCCGCTCTTTAAATCCTCAAGGGCAAAACCTATTTTCAATCGTGGCAATTCAATTGAGCTAATTGTCTTAACAAAAAAAACTTGGTAAGATATGGTAAGATTTACCTATTTGTAGATACAGGATGATGCTAGGGTTCATGTCAGTCTTTTTTTATGATCTTTGGAATTCACTATTGTTCATTGAGCCAAAGTGTTACAATGGGTGTATTCTTGATACAGTCATTACATAATTAATGAACAAACGAATTAAACATCCCAAAGGGTAAATTCACATTATTTTTGAGTTATGGGGGTTCCTCCTCTTCATGGTACCTCGGTTTTGTCAAGATCAGTGTCGCTCCTCTTCCCCATTCAAATCAATCATCACTTTTTTGTTGATTTGGGCTTGAACTTAAAGGGTTTTGCTAGGTAAGAAAATATTTTGGTAACAGTAATTGATTTTGTCATGATTCAAGAAATTAAAACCTAGGGTTTGATATATTTTAGGGGTAAATTTAGGTTTCTTTTCAATGTAGTGTTTAATTTAAACAATTGGGTTAGTTTGATTGATGGTTGTTGTGTTATCTTGATAAGAAATACATTATAGATTTAATGTATTTGTTAATCAATGATTTGTTAACTTGGTTTTCCCTTCATGCTTCCGTTATGCTCTAAAGTATTGTTGACTCATGAATAGGATGAATGAGTAAGAAGTGATTTATCAAAAATTGGTGATGGGATGTTCTAATGAGGATGTGGGAAGTCAAAGAGAATCTTATTGTCTCAAATATTCACTTCATTTTTTGAAAATTATAACCAACAATAATCACCAAACCAATGAGACTCGCATCATGACAATAAATCTTTAGTGATTACTTAAGCTACCCGCAATGTGAGTGACATCTTGTTTATGGGTGAGAACTACTCCTATCTGCATTTGGTAATTTGGGGTGTGGATGAGGAATGAATTTAAACCTTAAACAAATACATCACATGGGTGAGTGCTTGTAGATTCGAGAGATAAATACATGCAAGTCCGGCCTAAACTAAGAAATGGCCGTTCCAGAGACTTATTTAGGTCACAAAGTGAAAGGAGATGGGGTTGATCTTAGGGAGGGGAAGCGAAGAATGTGTTGAATTGTGAAGGTATTTAGCTTCTTTATGACATGCTTGAAGGTGGCGAGGCTTGTGATTGATGCGAAGCAGAAGCTGCAGGTGTTGGAATCGTTTTTGTAGTAATAC
>JAJJWW010007444.1:0-58659 GCA_023531295.1 Papaver armeniacum
GTTATTCCACGGTTGGTAATAACTGTGATTAATTGTATTAATGGATGAATATAATAACTTGATGACGGTTTAGAACGAAGAAGGATTCCCTGATCATATTTCTCTCCATTGCTTGCAAACTTTATTACTTTCAATTGCTTTGTTATTTACTTTGAATCAAAAACAAACCCCTATTGTGACACTTTTTGATAACTAAATCTCCCTGCTCTTCGTGGGAACGAACTTGACTTCCATTATATTATTTTTAATTGAGTGGAAATAAGATATTAATTTGATTGCACCTACGACACGCATCAGTTTCAAATGAGGGTTCAAAAAACTTGGGTTCTTCATCCTCTTCTAGTATGAATTTACCAATAGATCAAAATTCCATTAGAATTAGATTTGTCAATGATTCTTGTGAGAATGTTTTTGAAAGGATTTCTTCTAAAGGGTTTATTCTAGAAAAGAAGTTGTATTTTAGTAGTGGGCATAAAGAGGATTTGATTTGTTTTGAAAAATTCAATCTTGGTAACATGTTTCATGGTCTTGGTGAAGGTTTTGACACTCTTACAAGAATCTTCTATGCTAACATATATGATGTTAATTGTAATGACATGGAATTCAAGACCATGATAAATAGAAAAAGGATTCATGTGAACAGATAGTTGATTTCAAGGATTACAAAAATACCTTTAGGGAGTTTTCGCCTACCAAGACCTAGTGATGAAAGACCTTCTTATGAAACCATTTCTATTGGTTTCTGTGGAAAGAGTGTTGATTGGAATATGGGAAAATTTCCTACCAATAGTCTTAGTCTTCCTTTGATGTCCTTTGGAAAACTTGGTATATCTAACCTTTGTCCCTCCACAATTGAAAATTCTCGTTGGAGTCGTGAGTTTGCGGAGTTGGCCTATTTCCTTGTGTTGGGAACTCAAAATCTCGACATTTGTGGGTTTATCATTTATCAAATGTTGTCAATGATATCTCCCAACAAGAAGTTAGGCTATCCATGCTTGATTGAGCAAATTTATCGCACCTTCTCCATTGCTCCGATTGGCAACTCCATTGGAACTCCCAAGCTTGTTCGTCCATGTACTTTCAAACGTATAAAGGAGAATGCTTGCAAGAGACAAAGATGTGACAACCTTGATGGCTCATGTGATACTTCCTCCATGAATCTTCTTCATCAAATTCTTAAAGGTGTTGATAATATTAGTGCCAAGGTAAGGTGTGTGCAAGAACAATTACTTGTGATTGCTACTAAGTTCCCGGATATCAAGGAGGACATGGATAAGATTCAAGCCACTCTTATGGTCTCCGATGATGAAGATGATGATTAGTTTTTCATGTTTTATCGTGTTTTTTTTTTGGGACTTTAGATTATGTTTTGATTTCGTTTAGTGAAAACTTCTTATGAGAATTTTATTCTTGTGTTTTTAAGAAGAATAACTAGGGCTTGGAATAGCCATTATTGTGAGTACACATAGCTATGTCCAACGATTTTCATCTTCAATGTTTTTAGATTTATTTGTTTAAATTCTAAAGTTTATTTGGAAGATGATTTTGCAGTATTAATCTTTATGATTTCATATATTGCACCTTGTTATGGGATATGTGTGTTTGCGTCCGTTAACTATGAGTGTCCCATACGTGGTCAAAAGATAAGTCTTTCATATGTCGATATGCATGTATTGATAAAAGATAGAATGAGCTTTTGACAAACAAAAGACAAGCCTTTTATGTCATTATGCAAATATTGATAAAAGAAAGGATGAGTTTTTTTTTACAAAGATTAAGTCTATTATTATGTCATTGTGAAAATGGTGATAATGAATAGAATGAATCTTTGTGTATTCCGCAGTATTGATCTTCCCTGATCCATAATTTTTTATGTAAATACTGTGCGGCTCCATAAGTTCTCTTATGTGAGCATTTCTGATTGAATTAATCATGGGTTCTCTTGTGGTTAATTTAATTGAGATTTTTGGATACAAATTCATATTTTTATGTGATTTGTTGATGTCCAAATAAATCCTTCTTTTCTTGTGAAAGTAAGGTCGCTCTTGTTGTTCTTTCGGGAATGACATTTTATGGGGGAGAGTTCTTAATTAAACTTGTGCTTAATTGCTAAATCTTTGTGGGGAGTGCGGCTGTGGAATATAATAGGGGTTATCTTGTATCTTTAAACTCCTTGATGAATGCATTTAGTTTCGACTATATGATTGCATCGAAAAAGTTGATATGTACTTTTTTTTGGTCATGAAGTGTCTCTATGAAAATTTCATTAGGATCCCACTAGTTTTCGTACCTTTTCCAATTTTATTGACAAAAAGGGGGAGAATTAATGTGTAGTTCACACTCCAAATACATATGGTTTCCGGATCATTATGTAAGGGGGAGTGGTTTTCATGTGAGATGAAGTATTGACTAAGGGGGGGTGATACATATCACCATAGTATTGTTTTCGAAGTTGTGATATAATTGAACTTTGATGTTGTGTAATAATACTATGACACTGTATAACAATGATTGAGAGTTAATGTTTTCTCATTGTTATGGCTACGGATCTTCAACAACGATGATGCTGCGTTGAATATATTTGGAATCATTGGAGTGCTTGGAAGTGACGAAGATTTCGAGTAATGTTGAAGAACCAAGGAGATCAAACATGTGGATGAGAAGCTGCAAAGTTTATTTCTTTTGTATTCCATATGTATCGATAGTTTTGTCACTAAAATTGACAAAGGGGAAGATTGTTAGAGCACTGCTCGGTCGAACTCGCAAGCGTTGCTATCTCAAGCTTGTTTGTCAAGTTTAGTTGCAAAAACTATAAGTCTTGATTTCTAGTCTACTTATAATTAAGTCTCGGACTAGGATAGAAAGTTTAGTTGAGCTCTAGACTCCACGGCGTTCATCATGCAAAGACGAAGAACTACTCAAGGAACTGGTGGAACGTCATCGACAAAAAGGTATGTGGAGACTTGAACTTATCTATCACTCAAAAGTCTATCAACTCTATCTCCTATCTTGAGACAAAAGTCGTATTGCTATATAGACTTCGATTATACACATTTGCTATTTTGAGCCGAGTTTATCTCGCATATCTATTTCTCGAAATATGTGTTGGTAAGCTTTTGCTTTGGCCAAGTTCATCTTTACTAGTGACGAAAGTCATGATGATTATTTCAATGATTGAAAATCACTTTGATGAAAAATAGTTTGTGAATAACAACTATATAACATCCTCTAAGAATGTTTCAATGATTGAAATAAGAGTTTAGAATATATAATCATGAATGGATATAAACATTGTATGAGAATTCATACTCGTGTAAGTCCAAAATCCTTGAACCAAAGTATGTGTACTTTGCTGCTCAAGATAACCGGAGCTAAGTCCGCGTACCTGTACGCGTACTGTCGGAAGTTCACATCCCGTGAATTTCCGATGGAGTTTGTGAACTGAAAACAAGCTCAGTTCGTGAACTAAGACATTTATAAATTAAGGAATGCAATCTTTGCAAACCGTGGCTATAATGTTCATGAATCGATTCGAGTGAATCAAAACTATTTTTGCTTCGATACTTCTATGAGATCTAAGCAATTGAATAACTGTCTAACTAGTTCTTTTGAGTCATTTGAACTAGTTATGGTGAAGATGAATAAGGTTGATATGAAAGTGCTCATATGGCTAACTGGTGTGGTTTTAACAAGTTGTAGAAAGTGGTAAGTAGAGTTGTCGTTCACTCGGACTTGTGTAGACTCGATTCTAGACTTGAAAATAAAGAAAATATATACACAAAAAAAGTTGTCATAATGTCGAGAGGTACTGAGACTCAGGATTTCACCAATTTTCACATTCATATGGTTCAAAAATCAATTCTACACAATTATAACTCATATGATAAAGATTATTGACTCTTATTCTTTGCCAAAGTAGATTCCGAAAGTAATGATTGTAAATCTAAAGTATGGGACATCAAAACACTTAAGCTAAGCATGACCCATCAATTGAAATCACAACCATTCAAGAGAAATCATAAATCAATTCAGTATTAGTGCAAAAGTCATATAAAGAATTAATAGAATTACCACAATGATGAAAAAGGGCTTCCTCCGTCGTCCCAGTGTTGGGGTTTAGCTCCTCATATCAAAAACAGGTTCAAAATAATAAATCATGGCTCAAAAGGTGTTTTTATTGAAGAAATTATATAACTCAATAATCAAACGCCGTAATGGCGCTACGTAATTCAATGTTACAAGAAGTGTTGCTAATCGAAGATATGCGTGGCTATTGGACTATTATAGAATCGTTGATTATAAGACCCTGATTGCGACTGTTATTTGCAGCTTAATGTTCTTCAGATTAGGGTTCTTGAGAACGACACTTCTGTAGTGTCGTCTGCAACTCTTCTCCTTCTTCTTCACCTGCTGCTGCTACTTCTCCTCTGCAGCGTTTCGTTCTTCACAGCAACCACCCCAAACTCCCACCAAAGTCTCGACACCCTTTCCTTGGACTCTCACCTTCTTATTTATACACAACAAGGTCAAATAATCTCGCTAAAATCTTCGATATTCTTTTCTTCTTCTTTACGGCCAAGTTACGGATATTCCTCCTTTTCTTCTTCTTTACGCGTATCCATGTTTGATGCGAACTCTTCTAAAGATAGAAGTGAATCTTTTAGATGATATATCCTCCAAATCTAACCACTTACTTTCCAAAAATTCAATCAAAAATATCCCGTAATATCAATCCTCCCCTGTTAGTCACCGGAGATTTAATCTCCTTTATTTTCTTCACTTGAACGGATGCTGAGTTGTCCGAAATCCTTCCAAATATGAAATATAATCTAACAGAAGACATAACTTGCCTGAATCCTCAAGGAACTTCCAAGTTTAACAACAAATTCTTCGACAATACTTGCCTGCCCTGTTTACCGAGAATACGATAAAATCTTCATTTTTTAACGCAACCAACTTCCTTACCAACCCTGTTTTATTGTAACAGGGTTATCCATATCCAATCCCGCAAAAGAAAATCTCACCGAACTCGTCCCAATCATCCACATAAGTACGCAGTTTAACTCTGAAAATTCCCGCCAAAACCGTACTTTGAAATGGTGAAAATAACCTCCCCTTATTGGTAGGCCTCTAAGATGTATAAATTTATGTGCCTACTTGTAATACCGCAAGTGCACGGCGTCTATCGGAGACGCGGCAAGTATGGGTCGATCCACAGAGACGAGGGGTGCTTACAATGATCTATGGCTACGCTTAACTGACTTCAAATGAGTAACAAAGTAACAGCAGATAGTTTTGTGCCGATACGGCTAATTTTTAACTGACGTGAACCTAAACTAAGGTAAACAGTGAGATAAAGGGTGATACTAGGGCTGCAAATCCACCACTAACCTCTATTGTGCTTTCAACTAAGTTAAATGTCTTGTTCCTATAGTAGCTAAGGGCAGTGTGTCAATTCTCGCCACTTAACTAAGGAGTTTCACCTTGTAAACCTTCAAATACCAGGCTAAATTGCTAACCTAGAGTACCGGTTGTCCGATGAAGCACAACCCGGTCAAGAGAGTTAGTATTATTAACAGAAACAAGAGCTGAAACACACTCAACTCAGTTTAAACCTAACTATAGTGCATCCATGGCGTTGGCATGCACTGTGAGAGAAAAGGGTTGAGGGGTTTAAATTTGAAGCTATCTAATAACATTAATTACTCAAGAACAATTTAACAGAGTTTAAACCCAAATTGGAATTAGGGTTTCATTGAAACCCTAGCACTTAAATTAAAACATAATAAAATTAACAAAGAACACAGAATTAAACCTAATTGACTGCACTGGCTAATCCAGGCGTGAACCCTAACACACAGTTTCTTCTTCTATTTATACATGCAGAGAAATTCCAAAATACCAAACCCTAATTTCTATTTTAATTCGAAAAATCAACAAACCCATACCCTGAATCGCTTCTCCCTTCTGTCTAATCGCCTCAGAGCTCCATGCGGGGGTTGTTGGTTGAATACCCTAGTTCTAGTTTTTCTCTAAATTAGCTTCTAGGGTTGGAGAAGCTAAGTGAGAGAAAACCTAGACCTAGAGAGGTAGAGCAGGTAGGAGGTGGTGCGGTGATGATGGAGGTGGTGATGATGGCTCTGTCAGGGAAGGAGATGGTGGTTGAGGTGGAGGTAAGGTCGGGGAAGAAGATGGTTCTTCTCTCAGAGAAGAAAGATGGGTTTTGCAGAGAAGAAAGAGAAAGAAGAAGAAAGGACTCGGGGTTGCTCGATAGGGGTATAGGGTATGGGCATTTTTTGCAGAGCGGACGTATCGATGTTTGATGGGGAAGGCTGCAGCGAGCATTGGATTTAATCGGAAAAGATCTGAACGACTGAGGAAGACTTGGAGTAATCTGGTGTTGCGCGGGAGCAGCGATCTTCGATGCGCGTGGAGGTAGCGACCGTTGGATGTAGCCAGGCGAGATCTCGACGGCTCAGGATGAGCGGGTTCGGATCCGGTTCGTGGGTAGCTCTAGCCCATGTCTTCTTTGTTGGGTTGCGACTGATTCGCGCGCGGGCTTTGGCTATCTGCTCCATAGATGCTCGACTCCAATTCTTCGCTCTTTGGGCTCCTCAGTTTCTCCGAGCTTTATTTATTACCTAAAAACACAAAATTAATTAATACAAATATTTATTCTTGAAAACAAAGAAAACACAGAATCTGGGATAATATCTGATTTCTAAGCGCAAAAGATGAGTAAAATGCCAATAAAAAGGTGTATAAATATGCACTATTTGGCACTCATCACTTATCCAGTTCTGGTGTTCCAATAGTAATTGCCATGGGATTACCCCTTATCATCTGGGTGCCCCTTATCCATTTGAGGGGTCCGAATAGCAGGTATCATCTGGGTGTGCAAATTCCACTTTTCGAGCTAATTTTGCCGCAAAAGCTTATTTCTCCAAAAACACCTACAAACACATAAATAGCCAAATAAGTACAAAATCGAGCACTAACAATACATGCAATTGAGATGAAAATATACACATAAATGCGTCTATCAGTAACCATTGGTTAACTACTGTTGAACCAATGACTTGTACACGTTTAGGTACGGTTACTCAAACCTAAATGAAATTATATTTCATGTGTGTATAACAAGCTAATTTCGATCTAACGGTTGAAAGATATTAGCTTGAATCTAATCAGGATTTTATCTAACGGTGAATATTGAATGCTTTGTTACGAAGGTAACTTAGATTGCAAACCCTGATGTAGAGACTATATAAAGGAGAACTCTAGCAACTGGGATACCTAATCCCCACACCTCATGTGTGATACTAGTTGTGTAAGCTAGAGTTGATTCTCCTTTAACCTTAGGTTTCTATCGAGACCCTGTAGGTTAACGACTTAAAGACTTCATTGGGATTGTGAAGCCAGACCCAACTATTTTCTCTATAGTTGCGTGATCTAATCTTGTTGTTTCTATCGTGATTGAGTACAATCGTAAGATTTGCTTGAGATTAATTTCTCTGATAGGCAAGATAGAAAAGTAGTCACAAACATCTTCGTCTCATCGTTTGTGATTCCACAATATCTTGTTTCGCTAGTCGATTAAGATTATTGTGAGGTGATTGATATTTCTAGGCTATTTTTCGGGAATATAAGTCTGGTATATCAATTGGTTCCTGTTCACCTTGATTTATCAAAAGACCGAACAAAACTCGTAGGTATTTCTGTGGGAGACAGATTTATCTATTCCTGTAGACTTTTCTGTGTGATACAAATTTGTTTATTAAAGTCTTCGACTTTGGGTCGTAGCAACTCTTAGTTGTGGGTGAGATCAGCTAAGGGAATCAAGTGTGTAGTATCCTGCTGGGATCAGAGACGTAAGGAGCGCAACTGTACCTTGGATCAGTGTGAGATTGATTGGGGTTCAACTACAGTCCAGACCGAAGTTAGTTTATAGTAGGCTATTGTCTCGTAGCGGCTTAATACGGTGTGTGTTCAATCGGACTAGGTCCCGGGTTTTTCTGCATTTGTGGTTTCCTCGTTAACAAAACTGCTGGTGTCTGTGTTATTTCTTTTCCGCATTATATTTTGTTATATAATTGAAATATCACAGGTTGTGCGTTGAATCGATCAATTGGTAAATCCAACCTTTGGTTGTTGATTGAAATTGATTGATCCTTGAACATTGGTCTTTGGTACCGTTCAAGTTAATTTCTCTTGTATTCAATCAGGCTCACAAATTTCTATTTGTTTGAGTAAGGATTGAATCGAGAAATTGAGATATAACTCTTTGATATAATTTTTATTAAGACTGAGTCTGGCTGTCTAGTTGATTCTCTTAAAAGTATATTGGAGTTAGTCCATACAGATTGCTAAGCGAAATATTGGGTGAGGTTGTTGTACCCCCACTTTTTCAGTAACCCCAGAAGAATTTTCTCTCAATGGCAGTGAGTTGATAAATGAGAGAATTAGGTAACTTGAAAGTACCCATCTGATAAACCGAAAAAAAATTAAGAACACATGCTTTATCATTGTACCTCTACTAGCTTGAGAAAGGTTGATAGCTGACCATGTAAAGAACCTAGTTTCAAAATTTTCTTTAATGCTTTTGAAAGATTCTTGCTTAGAATGACCAAGAATAAGTAGAGAGCCTATGTACTTCTCCTTAGGATTCATGGACTTGACACCAAATATATGTGTCAGAGTTTCTACAACTTCAGGCTTGGTTCTTTTACTGAAATGAACTGCAGCTTTCTCAAATTGATCACCTGACCTGATTGAGAGCTGAAATTATGAAGTAACTCAAGTAAGTTGTTGAGTGAAGTAAGATTTGCTTGAGTGAAAAAGCAAGCAGTCATCTGCAAAAAGAAAATGATTAATGGCTGGAGCTTGAGCAGCCACTTTAACACCTTTTATTGTGTTGTTTTGCTGAGCAACAGTGAGTTACCTTGAAAGAAATTCTGTAGCTAAGATAAAAAAGGTAAGGAGAAAGAGGATCTCCTTGCCTAATTCCTCTTGAGGGATAAATTCTTCGCAAGGACTACCATTGAGCATTACTGATAGAGAGTTTGTGCTGATACATTGGTGGACAAGATCACAAAAATCTTCATAAAACCCAAAATAGTTAAGCACTTTTATAAGAAAATACCACTTTAATCTGTCAAAAGCCTTTGACATTGAAAAGACGAGGGTACCCAAATAAACCACAATCTTTTTATTTCAACCTATAAGTCCGATATCTTAAGTGATCGTCTATGGACAAAATCGAGAAAATACAGCTTCAAGATATTCACTTGATAATAGTTACGTTCCGAAACCAATTTACTACAGGATCAATATCAAGTGATTAGGATTAACGCACAAGTGTATTTACTTTTAATTATAATAAAAAACAATTATAATTACGGAATGTAAAAGTAAATGACACACACAACATTTTGTTAACGAGAAAACCGCAAATGCAGAAAAACCCTTGGACCTATTCCAGTTTTGAATACTCTTAGAATTAAGTCGTTATACAAAGAACATAAGCCAACTTTGTATAGTTGAGACCAAGTAAACTACCCCTAGTTACCTAGTTTCCTCAGTATCCCCGCGTTTTCGACCTTTTGGTCACGCACGTGAATCTCAAGACAGAAATCACTATCTCAAGTTGCTTTACTCCTTTTGATCGTATTCCAAACCGTGAAGAAATAAATCTGTTTGGTAACCACTCTATTCAATCTTTGGTAAAAGATATGTTTGAGTTGTAAACAAAGGCTCATTTGTTTAATATAATAAACTCATTTGTCTGGTTAGATCAATCCAAAACTTAATTACCGAAATAATCAATTTCCGGATTTGCAATAAAAAAATATAGAACTCAAAGAGTAACTATAAAGTGATGCCGATCTTAACAACTAGATAATCACAAGTCTATCAAAGATGAACAAGATCTAGTTGGATC
Organism: Papaver armeniacum; assembly: GCA_023531295.1. Taxonomy (NCBI): domain Eukaryota; kingdom Viridiplantae; phylum Streptophyta; class Magnoliopsida; order Ranunculales; family Papaveraceae; genus Papaver; species Papaver armeniacum. The sequence goes on from JAJJWW010007444.1 coordinate 9,941, forward strand.
CCAGATGATCAAGATGTGTGCACAAAATTCACAAGATACAAAAACTAATTAGATAAATCTTCTTTGTCATAAAATCGTCGATTAATCTTTTAAGTACATGCACACAAAAAGTTGAATCCTCTTATGATCAATCATGCAAGAATGGGGTCTATTAACAATGGATTATCACAAGATGTATTCAGATCTAACAACAGTTCTAAAGATCTCGTCGATACTTTGATCTAGTTTGAGTGACCCTTATGTCAGAAGAGAAGGCTCTCAAGAATACTCAAACTAGGTGCAATCAAAGTTTCAACAACCGTTAGTCAATCAAAAATAATCGAAAACTAAAATAACAATGCAGTTATCTAGTTTCCCACCAACGGTACTCGTAGAGCTTCTTGATCCCACATAAGTCTTTAAACGAGCGGTCGTAAGAGATTTCTCCTAATTAGGTTAATTTTTTCTCCGGATAGATGGCTCCACCAGAAACAACACGAATGAAGTTTGCATGGCTCTTAGGATAGTTTGCAAGAAATGCAAACTCAAGTATTTATAGACCAAGGTTGTTTGGACAACAAGGAAATTCCAAAATCGGAAATATTCTCAAGATATGCAATAAAGTACCTAATTTCGGTTTTCCTATTTCCAATAAATGTCAAACAATATCTCCAAAATCTTTCTTAGAAAATTTCTATTATTAGTTTAGCACATTAACTAATAATCCTTTTATAGAGTATATGCTTTAATTGCTGGTAATTAAAACATATAAATTTTAAAATCATAATTAAATACTTTTCAATATTTCGGTTTGGGATCACCTTGAGCATCAAGGAATATCTTTGAACAATTAATGATAAGAGTTATGCACATGTTCAAATAATGTTGATATTTAGAAGATTCCTATCTTAGAAAACCCTAATTCCAAATTCGCACACAACATAAAGAAATATGTGAATATTGGATACTCGGTTTTTCTCTTGGGATTGGTTCTACCATGACTACCAAACTTAGTTAGGACCGGTTATACCATGACTCCCAATATAGGTTATGACCGGTTATACCCTGCTTCCCAATACAAGTTAGGATCGGTTGTACCATGTCACTAGATATAGGTTATGACCGATTATACCATGCTTCCCAAAACTAGTTATGATCGATTATACCATGTCACTCATTATAGGCTATGACCGGTTCTAGTTTGATTCTCACATAAGTTAAGATTGGTTATACCTTGTCATCTTTCATTGGTCGTCCAAATAATCTTCAATGAAAAACCCGAACCAACACACTTATGATTTCCCTTTCGATTATGAAACAAGTTCATACATCTACTTCCTTAAACCAATGTAATAATACATAGTTTTCTAGGATGAACTCACACTCATATCCCACACATAATCAAATAACTATATACATAGATTATGTTGATGTCTTATTTACGAGGTTCAAAAGATAAGCGTTATACTTCGTAATTCAATATAATTCCTTGATACTTTGATCATAATGTTATGACCAAGTCTAATCACTAGAGTTTTATAAATATAGCTCCGCGTGTTATGTTTTCAATATAAAGCGACTTGAAAGATACGTTAGGAATGAAAACAAGTCAAGTCAGTATTACTAAACTCAAATAGAAGGATGATGTCTTCGTTGTAGTCGTTACTTCTTCACATTCTTCAGGTCTTTAGAGTAATACCTATAAGTCTTAATATTCGAAGTTGACTCTAGTACTTAATCAAGCGACTCTGGATGAGTTTTAATACTAAAATATGACAACCAAACTTGACATACCAACGCTTGGTGGGTTCAACCGAGATATCCTCTAACAAACATGTCCAATTTGAATGCCATTCATAGATCTGACCCCTTTTCTTCTTCATAGAATGAATTATCTCTTGAGAAATAATTGTATTATCTTGAATAAGCCTTCCAGTGACATAAGCATCTTGAAAAGGAGAAATAATCTTAGTCATTAATGGCTTCATCCTATTGACAAGTATCTTGGTAATGATCTTATAAGATGTGTTGCACAATCCAATTGGTCTATAGTCTACAACACATATAAACTTCTTTTTCTTTGGAATTAGAGAAATGCATGTGTTGTTTATCTGCCTTGATATATGCTTAGTTTCAAAAAAAAAAAAAATCGACCATTAAACAAAGATCATTCCCAACAGTATTCCATTGGCCTTTGTAAAATCCTGCTTGAAAACCTTCTGGAGTGGAGCACTCCAATTTTCCATACTTTTAAGAGTGTCATGAACTTCTTGGAAAGTTGGAATTCTTGTAAGAGATGAATTATCCTCTTCAGTGACAATAGTTCGCAGAATGTTATACCGGCTTTCATCAAGAATATGATTAGTGGTTGTACTGGTTTGCTTGAAATGTTGTGTCAGATTGAAATTTGATCTGTTGTTTGAAGCCAGTTACCATCATGATCCTGAATAAAATCCATATTATTCCTTTTTCTTCTCCTGTTGTCTTAGTGTGAAAGTATTTGTTGTTGTAGTCCATCTCTTTGATAAAATATTCTCTAGACTTTTGTTGGTAAAACTCACTTTTGATTTTGTGCCATTTATTAAGATCCTTGTTGATGCAGATAATATCATTGAGTATTGGAGTTTTGAGGACTTTCTTGTAGAATACTTAGCTCTTTTTGCAGATTATCCACCTTTTGATAAATATTACCAAAATGCTCCTTGTTCCATAATGATAACTCTTTCATTGTGATTTGAAGTCTCTTGACTAGCTAAAAGGCATGAGAACCATTGACATTCGAATTCCAGGCATTAGCAATAACAGTTGCACATTTTTCATCATTTAACCAAGTTAAAAAAGAACTTGAAAGGTTTCCAACAATTAGGAATAATGGAGTCAGTGACTAGCATAACTGGACTGTGATCCACTGATAAGTGCTTAAAATAAATCTTTTGAATATCAATTTCTTATGCTTTTCTTAGCTATTTTTTCTTGTATTATTGTATGTTACGCCTTGTTTTCTATTTTGTAGGTATTTTGGAGTCATATGAAGCAAAAGAAGAGAAATAGAGGCTCATGGCATCACTTAACAACATTGGGTGTTGCTATCCTGGAGCCTAGAAGGATGTTAGTCTACAAACATGGCGAAATCCACCAATTACCAAGGGCATCCCACCTATTTCCGCGGATTACTAGGGGGAAACCAAGTTTACAAAGGAATTGAGAAATTATTAACGGGAATCCCAATGTTCCATGAAGCATTGGTATGGGAAGTCACTAAGAAACTATTGAAGCCAGACAGGAGGACTACTAGGGGATGCCATCTTCAATTTATAACCTACTGCCAGGTCGAGACATACTCCAGAGGGATAAGAAACTACTTGGGTTTTATTTCGTCTTTGTTCTCAGCCGTTGCACCATAGTTAACTGCCGATGAGCCTTGTACCAGGATGAGTCATCGGTTGAGGCTTAAGAGGGTATTTCAAGTTCTCAAGACAAAGAGTGGTCAGTTGGGTATAATATGTAACAAATCGAGATGGTCTGGGTTTGTTTTGGTAACTAGAAATAGAGAAAAAGAATGAGAAGTTGTTTCCATTGATTAGATTGATAAGGGTTAAGGCAGGGTTTCAAAGACAATAGCAACATGGTACTTGGGTCAGGAATCATATCAGTACTGAAGTTGTTTTGACAGAGTTTACTCACTGGAAAAATCAGGAAAGTTATCGAACTGTTGCCGTTGAAATTCAGTTGAATGATGGGAGAATAAAGAGTGGTATTTGAGAGTTTATAAGATGGGTTTCTGTTGGGTAAGGAATGGCTTGATTTACAACAAGAATTTGAGACAAGAAAAGAAGTATTGAAAAGAACTTTCAAGACCAAGCAAATAAAGAAGAAGACCTTGATGTTGTCGTCATTTTGTGAATGAATGGTAGTTCTGAGATGATGAATGATGTTTGGTTTTTATGATAATGAATGCATTGCATGGAAGGACTGATTCGGTAGTCTCCAAGATGCATCCAGTACCCAACCCTCATATGTCCAAGTCAGGCACATAAGGTGTTTGTAGTAAAGCCTGGAAGAATTGTTTTCTCACAATGTTGTTGGTCTCGATTAAGCAGCTGCACCAGTTTTGCTGTTGTCAGCCAAGGGTCTGACGAATGCTAGCCATGAGCTTGTGGATCATGTGCTTTATAGTTTAAGAAAGATTAAAGAGTTCGGGTTGTACTAAACACAACTTTGGAGAAGATTTAGAGTTTTGTTTCGAGCGAGAAGTCAACAAGAGAAGTATATTGTGTTGCTGTTGATTTGAAGATGAATGCTGAGGAATAGAGGCGTGTTTTAGAAGTGGGATAAACAAGGAAACAGGAAATTAGTTTTGTGTGGAATCCAAGTTTGCAGCAAGGAGAAATTGAGCTATAAACAGAAAACATAAAGCTATAGAAAGGAGAATCATATACCCCCATCACTGCCGCATCACCACCAACAGAGAGGAGCTATTCCTCCTCTTTCATCATTGCGCAGGCACCTGCATGTTTGCATCATTCCATTACCACCTCCTTGCATACCATCAGCACTTCACAGTCTATCTCCACCAGTTCAGCTGCATCTTCACTCCACTGCATACACCCACCTGCATATTCTTCCATCAGTCGCATACTTCCATTACCATTACATCAAAAGCACTCCATCTCCACCAGCATACCACCACTGCACTTACATCTCCACCTGCATACCATCCACACCATCAGCACCAGGTCTTCTCCAAGTCCGCCGCCATCTGCACTACCACCAGTTCGCCTCACTTTTACCTGTTTGCAGCAGGACCTGGATCTGACGTGCACAACACCATCACCAACATACAAGCAAAAGGGAGCACAGACAATACAGCCCCAAGGCAGCAGGAGTTCGCATACGCCACCGCAACTCCATTATCAATAGGCCATACCTTCGCCAACACCATCAGTGCATATTCAACTTCAACTACAGCTGTTTGGTTTTATATTCCTGGTTTTATTTTCTTCTTTGCTTGCCATGAACTAAGAATATTCGATTAGGGACGATTTCGACGTTCGGACATGAACTCAAATTGATATTTAAACTATCTATTTTCTTGTAATTATCTTATTATTGTTCATTCTCTACGGTATCAAAAGTGTTTACGAATTATTTCTCAATCGTCTAAGTTGCAAATTGAAATGGTTGCTTGATGGTTCTATTGCTAGTTAAGACCTTGTCATGTACCTGGGGTAGGATAGAAAGGGTAATTGTGGTAGTTTATTATTATTGTAAGGGTAGTCTGGGTACTTGTATTGTGGGTCATTTCTACAACTATATAGGCTGTGTTTGTTGTAAGGAAGGATAATCAATTTTGAAATGAATTAATTTCTCCTAGTTACTCTATTTCTCTGTCTATGTCTTCTTCTTCCCCTAATTCGTCTGTTCTTCGTTCTAACCCTCTAATTCTTTCTACCCTTCTTCAATAATCTCTATCCCTATCAATCTGATCTGTATCTGTATATCCAATTGTAGTGATGTTCACTACAAGTGGTATCAGAGCAGTCGATTCTGCGGCTGCAAACGTGAGAACCCTAACAGAAAGTGAAGAACTATCAATTAGAGTTGAACTATTATAATTAGCTCTATCTGAGATATCAATAGTATTGAGTGATTGCAACAGTAAACCATCTCCTGAGTTTTTAGCCAGATTGAAGGATTATTTAGCTACAGAAGTAATGAACCTTCTATTATTGGACCGTTGGATGAGTGAATCTGTTGATCAGAACGAGAAATTTAAGTCAGCAGAAAACTTTGAATTAGTTGGATCGGTTCTGAAGAAATCGACGCTGATTGAGAAAGTAATTGATGAAAAACTTGAAGAAGCTCCAATTGATTCAAGTTCAGAAATGAATTTCTTTCAAAAATCCTCAACTCCTGGTGCAACGGATGAAGGTAATTTTCAATCTAGTTTTAAGTCTCTTTTCTTTGTAACCGATGGATCTAGTACTACTAATGAAGTTCAGGAACACAAAGAGAAATCGAATTTTCTAGAATATCAAGAGGGTAAACCCTTCGTTTCTGAACATAATTCTCTTAATATTGTTTTGAATTCTCAACATATAAAGGTTACAAATGCTGAGGTAAAGGATTCCAAACTCATTAAGAGGTTTTCTTATTTGGTTGGTGTTTATGAATTCGGTTTTGATACAGCTACTTCCTGCTCGTTTGCACTCTATGTTTGTTCAATTCTAATGGCCAAATACAATGGCAGTTGTGTTCATGAGCTTATTAACAAATATGGGTATCAACCAGATGGATTGATTAATGAACCAGTCACTTCTATGTTAGTTAATGGTGGTATTATTGGTCCTGCTAGGATGTTGTTTGATCGTGGCAGAGAATTTTAACTTATTGGAATGTATTGTTATAGTGTTAGAAGAAGTTTTGATTTATGTGGCGATACAATTATTTCTGAGCGAAATTCTAAGCTTGGGTACTCCCTGGCTTTGTCATTTGAGTTTGTTAAAAATGGAGACAAGCGTGTTGCCAGCAAGCTATTTGAGGAAATACCATAGCAGGATTCTGTTCTCTGCACTATTACGAGAGCTCATTTGACAATGGAATATGAGTTTAGCAATGCAGGTGAACTAATTTTGCAGATCCAGCCTAACAGTAGATGGAGTTTCAATGGCAACGTGGGCTTTCTAAAGTTACAGCCGAGGTATTGTTTCCTCACAATCCATGGTTGTGTACGAAGTATTTTGAGCAGTGCAACATATCTCAATTGCAGCATGTATATTACTGGAAAGGTATTTGATCTAGGACGAGGGACGAGATCGATTATAAGTAATTCTACATTATGCTTGAATTCTCTTACTTCTGATATGTTGATACTTACAGAGTCAACTTGGATGAATGAGTACAATGGGGAATCTTTTTATGAGCTAATGCTAGCACATGGATATTGTTTACTTGAAATGTCTGAGGGCGTAATGCGCAGTTTGAGTGGTAGAAGGTGCCTCTGTTGTAACCAGGATATTGCTGGAAGAGTATTTAATAAAGGCAGGCTGCTGGAGCTGATCATAAGGAGTACTAACTTCTGCCTAGATACTCTTGATCCTTGTATTATTGTTCTTAAGGGGTCAAAAATGATAGCCGAGTACAGTGGGTATGTGTTTTTGTTGTTACAAAATGGTGGCAGCTTAGAGGATTGCGAGTTGTTTGATGGAGCCCTGCAACATGTTCACATTCTTTGTACTATTTTGAGACTTCATATTACAAAGGAACATAAATCTGGCCATGTACAAGAAACTCGTTATCAGCTACTTGTTGGAGATATCAGTCATATTCAAAGGAAGGGATCTTTACAGGGGTTCAAGAAGATGGAAACACACTTACCAGTTGGTGTTATGCTTCTAATGTGCAAACCGATCATTATAAGGAAAATTAACTGTGCAAATGACAATGACTATGTATTGATTGTCACTGAATCGCAAGCTGGAGCACCTTGCTGTATTGGTTTTGGTATCCATGAATGGTGTTTAGGCTGGAGAAAATCCCTTGTAAGAGTAGTGGGAATCGTAGAGATGCTTGTTGTATTTAAAAGTGGTGAGAGCATTACACAAGAGTTGTTGGAGGAAATAAGTAGGAAAGCTACTGGTGTTTTCACTGGACAAAAAAATGCACATCTGAGGTGTTTCTTCATGGTGATTCAAATACCAATTTACAAAGGAGCCAGTGGAGTCATTGATGGTGTTGTGCTTGGTAAAGTAGTGTTTGATAAAGGGCTCAACCATCGGCACAAGGAAGTTGTGGGTGCAATAGTAGGACAACTGAAGCATGGGGTGTTTGGTGGTGCTAAGGAAGTCATATGCAGGAATTCATGGCAATCTTATGACAATGTGGAGGTGAACAGGAATGACCGTGCCTTGGAGATGCAGTTAGAAGTAATCTTGTCCCTTCTAAGCTCATGGAATGTTGGGCATGGGAGTTGGCTGCTGAACAAATACTCGACACTCATTATAGTTTTAACTCCACGCTCAGTTAAACATCATATCACCAGAGATACTCTGCTCAGGTTGGTTGTTGTACATGTACTTCTTTTCACCACATTACATGGCTCTCCCGTATACAGACTACACAGAAAAGGGTATATAGCCCTCCTTGGATGTTTTTGGCCAGAGTTGTTCACCAAACTAGCTGCTTCACCTCAACTCATTACAATTCATCACCCTCGAGCAGCTGGTAATATCAAAGGACCTCCTATTCTCCTGGGTGCTTTCACCGTCGGTAGCAGTGACATTTTTGAAGTTATTCATGGTTGCGATGGGACCTTGGCCAATATTAGCACTACAAGTTATGCTTCTTTTAGTACCTACTGGGCAGCGACTTATGAAGATTGTGGTTTGTTTAACCTTGAGATAATAAGCACTAGTGGCTTGATCCCACTAATTATTTTGGAAGACGAAACCACTAATACGTATGGTTCCAACAGTTCACAAGAGGAGACCACTTGTTATGGGCTTTGTGCTGAGATTATAAGTCACATTACTTGTGGGGCCTGCGTCCGTGAAAAAGTTGCATCAACATTGAATTCCATTAGTCGGTCCCAACTCTCATTCCCTTACGTCCAAGCTTATTTCATACCTTCATCCTTGAGGAAAAGGATGATTTGGAGAGGTGGGTATTTGTCATGTACCCGGGGTAGGATAGAAAGGGTAATTGTGGTAGTTTATTATTATTGTAAGGGTAGTCTGGGTACTTGTATTGTGGGTCATTTTTACAGCTATATAGGCTGTGTTTGTTGTAAGGAAGGATAATCAATTATGAAATGAATTAATCTCTCATAGTTACTCTATTTCTCTGTTTATGTCTTCTTCATCCCCTAATTCGTCTGTTCTTCGTTCTAACCCTCTAATTCTTTCTACCCTTCTTCAATAATCTCTATCCCTATGAATCTGATATGTATCTGTATATACAAGTAGCACTATATGAATATTGACAATGGGATTTTTTTAAATAGTCATATGTATGGATTGACACTAGTAGATTAATCGAGCTTTTGTATTTGTCACTAGGAATAGCCTATCTCACGGAACTTAATGCACTTATTTAAGTTACACCTAGAGAGCGTATTTCTAGGAAACTTGATGAGTAGAATCCGGTAGTCAGCGCTTTCGTGTCCGGTGAGTTATGAGATTGCGGAATATTTGAGCGTACTAAATATTCCAGGGTTATTAATAATGGGTACTTTGTAGAAACATTACTCTGTCAATAAGATTCACGTTTTGTGACCGAAAAAGAGTCCTTGATCATTCTCATCCTCATATTTTCATTATTCTTATCTAGAAATTGAATTGAAAACTTTAGCTCAACTTTCCCTTAGGAACGAGTCTGCTTGTCCGTATACTACTAGTTAGTTTAAATAGAAGTAATGAATATATTTTTTTGCGAGTTCGACACCTCGTCAAAAACTGGCGCCGCTGCCAGGGAGCAGATCGGTAGTTTGAGTTGTTATTTAATTCTTTGTTCTTTGTATATAATTTTTATTTTTTTAGCTTTTACTAATTTATCTTTTTAGAATCCTATTTTTCAGGTACAATAAATCACTTGTTTTGCGTGTGCACAGTTGGGAACAAGAGGTAAGTCTCTAAACGAATTGTGTGCATAAATTTTCAAGATGTTTCCTTTTGAGAACAACTTACACTATATGGTTCACAAGACCGTGCGTATAATAGTAATAATTCTGATTTTCATTCTCACTCTTACAATAACTTCCAACCATATGTGTGATACAATCAAAACCAATCTTTTGGCTATGATGACTATTCTACAAGACCTTGTGATTATTCTCATACATCACAGCAACCTTACGGCGGTTATGTAAGTGAAAAATCACAAGGATGGGGGGATAGTTATACCTCTCATACGTTCCAATCTGGTTTCATGCAGATGTTTGAAGAATTCAAGGATTTACGGCGTACATGGAACCAGATTAACTCAACTCCCAACATGCAGAGTTTCGTACCAAGTGAAACTTATGATTGTGTATTTAGACCTGTTCCGGATCGTACTTATGATCTTTCACCCATTCAACATGAAGAGGCGTGGTCTAGAGTACCTATTGTGAGTAGTAGCGGAAAATATGTTAACATAAAGAAACTCTTTAAACAATATAAACAGTTGGAAGAAGAGGGAGCAACGGAAGAAACTCTTCAAGCAATTTCTAGGGCTATACATATGGAGGTTAACCGCCGTGTGGATAATGGAGAAGATTCCCAAGAAGAAGATTCCGAGGATGATGAACCTTTGGAAAATATTGATAATGACGGTGCTACTAGCTCAACTCATGATTTTAATGATCATTCTCATATTAAAATGGAATAAGTTGAGTCTAGAAACACTACAGTTACTGATGGTAAGACTTATGTTGTGTATGAGAGCGATGATGATTATGACTTTTTTGTGTATCCTACTCCAAATACAGAGATAGTCGATACTTTGAATGAGAAGTCAACTTGTAATGAAGAACATAAGGATTACGATAATTTGCTTATGGAAGATTCCGATTTCTTTTCCGATGAGGAGGACTTGGTTATAGAAGAAACCACTGAATGTATTGAAAAGAGTTTGAGTGAGAGTGACGATACTTGTGATGTGCGAATGGAAGTGTCCAGCAGTACCGAGGATCCCGTAATACATGAGGTTTGTATAACCCTTTACATGAATCTCCATCTAATGATGATCCTCCCAAACTTGAAGTATTTTCTCATAGAGTTGTTAATCCATATTTTAGGAAAGTACCTCATTTGGGGATGGAATTATGTGCTTCTAAAGTTCTTTCCGAATTTCTTGATTTCAAGCATCCACCATATGTGTTTGAGTCTAATGCCATGCAGGTTAGCCGATAGGAATGAATAGAAGTGCCTTCCACTTATGTTTTGTATACACTTTCGAGTGTAGAAAAGACTAAGTGTGGGGGTGACTCTTTTGGGATGATAGTTACTTTTCCCACCATTTGCTAATATTCTTGTGAATCTATTGATATATATGCATATTGTTTTATGGGTAAACCGCCAAATTTTCAGATTGTTGATATACGGGGAATTCATTTTGAACATTACTCGTATGCGTCAATCAGGTGAACAATTCCAATTCTTACTTCCTTGTCTTTTTTCAAGTATTCCTCTTATTATTTTTGCAATGGTCTAAAACATTGAGGACAATGTTTGATTTAAGTGTAGGGGTAAGGTTCCATAAGAAAAAATTTGACGTATACAAATCTCTAACTTTTAGAGATTTTTGAACAATTTAGAATAAATACTAGCCTTTCTAAGTAGATAGAAAAAAATTTCGGCGATGAGGTATATTTCAGCTGAGTCGGGGTTATATGCCAACTAAATAGCTTGTTTAGTATTTATCCTCTATCGTTCAAAAGTAGCTATGAGTTGGAGTATAGGTTTTGTGGGTATATCTCTTGTAACTCTTCACGAGACTAAAACTCGTCCACAAGAGACACCTAGGGGTTTAAAGGCTTGTTGTACATGCTAAGTGTAAGGAGTTGTATTTTATTTTAGTTTTGTTTGCTCGAGGACTATCAAACATTAAGTGTGGGGGAATTTGATAAGTGCTTAAAATACATCTTTTGAACATCAATTTCTTATGCTTTTCTTAGCTATTTTTTCTTGTATTATTGTATATTACGCCTTGTTATCTATTTTGTAGGTATTTTGGAGTCATATGAAGAAAAATAAAAGAAATAGAGGCTCATGGCATCACTTAACAACATTGGGTGTTGCTAGCCTGGAGCCTAGAAAGATGTTAGTCTACAAACATAGCAAAATCCAACAATTACCAAGGGCATCCCACCTGTTTCCGTAGATTACTAGGGGGAAACCAAGTTTACAAAGGAATTGAGAAATTATTAAGGGGAAGCCCACTGTTCCATGAAACATTGGTATGGGCAGTCACTAAGAAACTATTAAAGCCAGACAGGAGGATTACTAGGGGATGCCATCTTCAGTTTATAACCTACTGCCAGGTCGAGACATACTCCTGGGGGATAAGAAACACCTTGGGTTTCATTTCGTCTTTGTTCCCAGCCGTTGCACCATAGTTAACTGCATGTGAGCCTTGTGCCAGGATGAGTCATCAGATAAGGTTTAAGAGAGTATTTTGAGTTCTCAAGAGAATGAGTGGTCAGTTGGGTATAAGTTGTAACGAATCGAGATGGTATGGGTTTGTTTTGGTAACTAGAAAATAGAGAGAAAGAATGAGAAGTTGTTGCCATTGATTAGATTGATAAGTGATAAAGCAGGGTACAACAACCACACCCAATATTTCGCTTAGCAATCTGTATGGACTAACTCCAATATACTTTCAAGAGAATCAACTAGACTCAATCTTAATAAAGTATATAAAAGAGTTATATTATCTCGATCTCTCGATTTAATTCTTACTCAAGCAAATAGAAATCTGCGAGTCTAATTAAATATAAGAGAGATAACTTGGATGGTACCAAAGACCAATATCCAAGTGTCAATCAATGTAAATCAACAACCAAGGGTTGGATATTCTAATTGATTGAACTTAACGCACAACCTGTGATGTTTCAATTATATAACAAAATATAATGCGGAATATGAAAAGGCGAGGGTAGCCAAATATACCTCAAGCTAAAACTTTTCCTACCTATAATTCCTTTCTCCGAAACTGATTGTCTATGGACTGAGTCGAGACAATACAACTAATCGGTTCACACTTCGTGTGATCGTCTATGGATACGAGATCGGGACAATACAACAACGAAGTATGTTACTTGATAAAAAGGTTCGTACTTAACAAAACACAATAAGATTCACTTATCAAGTAAATAGGAATTAACGTTTGTGTGATTTACTTTAATTATAATAAAACAATTATAATGCGGAAATATAAAGTAAATGACACAACAAAGATTTTGTTAAAAAGGAAACCGCAAATGCAGAAAAACCCCGGGACCTTGTCAAGAATTGAATACTCTCAGGATTAAGCCGCTACACAAAATTACACCTAACTTCGTATAGTTGAGACCAAGCAACCAAACCTATATAGTTCACCTAGTTCTGTATGTATTCCCACGCCTCCAACCTATGAATAAGTCACGTACTTGGAAAAATTCCTTTGGTTCGTATTCCAAACAGTAAAGGAACAACAAATCTGTTTGGTATCAACTCTATTCAACCAAGTGATATGAGTCGGACAAAGGCTCTTCTGTTTATCTTAACATAAACTCCTTCGTCAAGTCCTTAGATCTATCTTATGTTCAATTACCGAAGTAATCGTTTAGGATTAAGCTAACAACACTATTAATCCAAAGAATTTTGTTGATGCCGATCTACTCAATTAATCAATCCAATCTATCTTAAAGATAAAACGATTATTAATTGGATCATCTTTTACCGAAACAAGTATTGTGCACACCAAAGATTGTGAACCCACAAATTAGAAATCTTCAATATCTTCTTTGTCTTCAAATCTTCTTAGATCTTCAATAAACACCTGCACACAATCACTTGAATCTCTTGTGATCAATCACGCACAGAACGGAGTCTGTTAACAATGTATTATCACAAGATCGTCTTTAGAACTAACAACAGTCTAAAGATCCCTGTTGAAACTCTGAACTAGTTTGAGTGAATCTTATATCAGAAGAGAAGATTCTCAAGCATAAAAAAACTAGGTGCAATCAAAGTTCAACCACCGTTAGTCAATCAAATCAATGAAAACAAAAGATAAACCGCAATTATCTAGTTTCCCACCAACGGTACTAATAGAGCTTCTCAATCACAAAGAAGACTTAAACTGAGCGGCCGTAAGAGATTTCTCCTAATTAGGTTACTCTCCTCTCCGAATAGGCGCCTACACCAGTAACAACACAACAAGAGGAAGTTTGTTGTTACAAAGGATTAGTTTGCTAGAAAGGCAAACTTCAAGTATTTATAAACAAGGAAGTTTGGACACCAAGGAATTTCCAAAACCGAAAATATTCTCAAGATATTCATTAAAGCACAAATTCGGTTTCCATAATTCCTGGAAATGCTCTGTCCAAAAATAATGATCGAAATCTCTCAGAAAATCTCTAATTAGTAAATGCACATTACTAATTTTTATTTTCCTAAAAATGAAGTTAATAACCTTAATTAAAAGATACTTAACTTATTTATGTTTCGATCCTGGGATTCTCTTCCCTTAGCTATTAAGGAATAACTTTGAACAATTAAAGATAAACATTACTGCACATGTTCAAAGTATGTCGACATCTTCCACATTAACCAAATATATTTTCGGTATCTCTAATATTTCTAGAATAATAGAAAATTCGAAAAGATATTTTTGGATAATTTTTTGTGTTAAAAACACAAAACGTGCTCGGATTTGATTGAGATTGTTTGTGGCTGATTGCACATGTTCAAAGGATCGGTTCCCCCTTGTTGCATATGTCCATATATCGGTTCCCACATATATATGGTATCTAACTTGAATGTGTTGCACATGTCCATAGGATCGGTTCCCCTTTGCCTAAAAACGTGTTGCACATGTTCATAGGATCGGTTCCCCTTTCTGCTAAAAACTTGCTGCACCTCATACAAGGATCGATTCCCCTTTGTGATGTGTTGCACCTCTTCATAGGATCGGTTCCCCTTTACCCAGAGTTGGTCATACACAAAATCACAAACTCGATCATACCATCTCAGGTGATTACTTAAGATCGGTTTCACTAATAAAAGTCATACCAATACATAAGTCAGGCCTTTGTGAATAGTTTTACCAAGAACATAAACAAGTCACGAGAGGTTATACTAAATCACACATATTGGTTATTCACAAGATATGCAATGAATAACAATACCAATAACGCTTGGCGATTTCCTTTTCGATTCATGAAACAAGTTTATGAACTTATTTCCTTAAAACAAATGTAAAACATTGTTTCCTAGGATGAGATCCTCACCTTATACCCATACATAATCACAATAGCATTCAACCGATTATGTCGATGTCTTATCTACAAAGTTTAATGGTTAAGAAATAAACTTCATATTGTATTCCTTAATACTATGTCTATTTAGAGTGTTCATGCTTCGCAGTTTTGTTTTCAATATGCACGACTTGAAAGATACGTTAGGGAATGAAACAGTTCAAGTCAAATATCACTAACCTCAAGTGGAAGGATGATGTTGTCGTTGTAGCTTCTTACTTCTTCACTTCTTCAAGTCTTCGCAATACTTGTAATGTCTCATATCCTAATACATTCAAGCTAACCTATATGAAGTTGACTCTAGTACATAATCAAGCGACTCTTAAAGTGAGTTTTGATTCACTAAAATATGACAACCAAACTTGACATACCAACGCTTGGTGGGTTCAACCGAGCTATACTCTAACAGAATATAAATAACACAGACACCAGAAGTTTTGTTAACGAGGAAACCGCAAATGCGGAAAAACCCCGGGACCTAGTCCAGATTGAACACACACTGTATTAAGCCGCTACAGACACTAGCCTACTACAAACTAACTTCGGTCTGGACTGTAGTTGAACCCCAATCAATCTCACACTGATCCAAGGTACAATTGCACTCCTTACGTCTATGATCCCAGCATGATACTACGCACTAGATTCCCTTAGCTGATCTCACCCACAACTAAGAGTTGCTATGACCCAAAGTCGAAGACTTTAATAAACAAATCTGTATCACACAGAAAAGTCTACGGTAATAGATAAATCTGTCTCCCATAGAAATACCTACAAGTTTTGTTCCGTCTTTTGATAAATCAAGGTGAACATGAACCAATTGATAACCCGGACTTATATTCCCGAAGAACAGACTAGTATTATCAATCACCTCACAATAATCATAATCGACACGTCGAAAGAAGATATTGTGGAATCACAAACGATGAGACGGAGATGTTTGTGACTACTTTTATATCTTGCCTATCGGAGATATCAATCCCAAGACAATCGTTACGATTGTACTCAATACGATAGAAACAACAAGATCAGATCACACAACTACAAGAAAGTAGTATCGGTCTGGCTTCACAATCCTAGTGAAGTCTTCAAGTCGTTAACCTACAGGGTCTCGGTAGAAACCTAAGGTTAAAGGAGAATCGACTCTAGATATACAACTAGTATCACAGATGAGGTGTGGGGATTAGGTTTCCCAGTTGCTAAAGTTCTCCCTTATATAGTCTTTCAAATCAGGGTTTGCAATCAATGTTAGCTTAGTAACAAAGCATTCAATATTCACCGTTATATGAAAACCTGATTAGATTCAAGCTAATATCTTTCAACCGTTGGATCGAAAACTTAGCTTGTTACACACAAATGAAATGCACGTTTCTAGGTTTGTGTAACCGTACCCAAACATGTACATTTGTTGGTTCAACAATAGTTAACCAAATGGTTAGCCATATGAGCACTTTCATATCAACCATATTCTTCTTCACCATAACTAGTTCAAATGACTCAAATGAACTAGTTATAGAGTTGTTCAATTGCTTAGATCTTATAGAAGTATACAAGACACAATCGAAGCAAAAACGATTTGATTCACTCGAATCGATTCATGAACTTTATATCCACGGTTTGCAAATTGAATTCCTTAGTTTATATAAGTATAAGTTCACAAATAATCGTCTTTAGATATAACCAACTCAAGTACGCGGACTAAGTTCGCGGACTTAAGTTCTCGGAAGAAGTTTACAAACTCCAGCAGATTTTCTCGGGATGAGAACCTACGACTGTTCGCGGACTGGGTTCGCGGACTGTTGTTCCGGTTTTCCTGATCAACAAAGTAAGCATACTTTGGTTCAAGGAATAAGGACTTATACATGTATGTGTTTCCACACAATGCTTATATCCAACAATGGTTATATAATCTAAACTCTCATTTTCGTCAAAGCCATTTTCAAAGTGATTGAAACATAACATGACTTTCGTCACTAGGTAAAGATGAACTTGGCCAAAGCGAAAGCTTACCAACACATATTTCGAGAAATGGATAGGCGAGATAAACTCGGCTCGAAATAACAAATGTGTATAATCAAAGTCTATATAGCAAAACGACTTTTGTCTCAAGATAGGAGATAGAGTAGATAGACTTTTGAGTGATAGATAAGTTCAAGTCTCCACATACCTTTTAGTCGATGAAGTTCCGCCAGTTCCTTGAGTAGTTCTTTGTCTTGTATGATGATCGCCATGGAGTTCTTGAGCTCAACTACACTTTCTATCCTAGTCCGATACTTAGCTATAGTAGACTAGAAATCAAGACTTATAGTTTTGATCACTAACATTGACAAACATGCTTGAGATAGAAACGCATGCGAGTTCGACCGAGCAGTGCTCTAATAATCTCCCCCTTTGTCAATTTTAGTGACAAAACTATCAATACATATGGAATACAAAAATAAATAAATTAACTTTTGTAGCTCCTATTCCACATGCCTAATCTTCAACATTACTCGAAATCTTCGTCACTTCCAAGTACTCCAATGATCCCAAAGGTTGTAAGTTTAGCATCATCGTTGTTGAAAATCCGTAGCTATAACAATGAGAAAACAAGTATTCTCAATCATTGTTATACAGTGTCATAGTATTATTATATAGCATCAAAGTTCAATTGTATCACAACTTCGACAACAATACTATGGTGATATGTATCACTCCCCCTTAGTCAATACTCAATACTCCATCTTACATGGAAACCACTCCCCCTTACATAATGATCCGAAAACCATAAGTATTTGTAGTGTGAACTACATATTAATTCTCCCCCTTTTTGTCAATAAAATTGGCAAAGGTACGAAAATGGGATCCTAATGAAAATTTCCATAGAGACATTTCATGACCAAAAGAAGCACATATCAACTTATTTAGATGCAATCATATAGCCGAAGCTAAATGCTTTCATCAAGGAGTTTATAAGATACAAGATAACCCCTATAATATTCCACAGCCGCACTCCCCACAAAGATTTGGCAATTAAGCACAAGTTCAATTAAGAACTGTCCCCCATAATAAGAGCGACCTTAATTTCGTGAGAAAAGAAGGATTTCTTTGGACATAACAAATCACATGCAAATATGAATTTGAATCCAAATAATACTCAATCAAATTAACCACAAGAAATCCTATGATTAATCTAATCGGAAATGCTCAACATAAGAGAACTTACGGAGCCGCACAATATATACATAAAATATGGATCAGGGAAGATCAATACTGCGGAATAGACAAGAATTCATTCTATTTCCATCACTATTTGCACAATGACATAAAATAGACTTAATCCTTGTAAACAAAAGTTATATCCTTTCTTTCATCAAATAATGACATAAAAGGCTTTAACTTTTGTAATGTCAAAAGTTCATTCTATCTTCTATCAATACTTTCATACCGACATAATATAGATAACTTTTGAGCATGTATGGGACAGTCACAGGTTCACTGACGTAAACAACATATCCCATAACAATTTGCAATATATAAAATCATAAAGATTAAAATTGCAAAAATCATCTTCAAAAAACTTAGAATTTAAATAAATAAATCTAAAAACATTGAAGATAAAAACCGTTGGTAATAGATATGTGTACTCACAATAATTGCTATTCCAAACTCTAGTAATCCTTTTCAAAAACAAGAATAAATTCTCATAAGAAGTTTCCTAGGCATCAGGACAAACTCTTAATGCACATATAAGATGATTTGTCCTTAGAGGGTAGAATCAATCTTTTTCGCCCGGATTTACACCAAGAATAGCTACCAAAGGCGTATAAAAATATTTTCTTAACAAAGAAGAACATACAAAGTCATTAACGACCATGCACTATAGTTCACAAATGATTGTGAACATTCAAGAATCCCATAATAATACATGCTACTTCCCATTCTTGAGCTTCCTTCTTTGTGATTCACCAACAACATTTTTGTAAAATCTACAATGAGCTTAGAAGAGTAGTACTCCAAGAGTCCAAGTGCCCAAGTCCAAGAGAAGTGGAACAAGTGCGATGAAACGGAGCAAAACACTCAAAAACAAGAGACAGGACAAATACCAATATTAACTCATTAAAATTCAAGGTTTCTCATCTCCATTTTGAAGATAATTCAAAGAGGAAGAGAATGCAAAAATAATGAGGTTAATTCGAGTTCGGACGAAGAATTTACGGCCAAAATAAATTTACCGAAAATCGACGTCTACAAGCAAGTATGCATACGGGTTTGCAAACGAATTTTCGTGACCTGGAGCAGTATGCAAACAGGTATGCGTACTTTAGTCCCTGGATTTTGATTTTAAATAATGTTATGCATACCTGGTAAGTGTACCATGAAGTCCAAACATACCGAACTACTATTTTCAATCCTAAACTTTTAAGAACCTTAAACACATATCAAGTTAGGTAGAAATGAACGATAAGCAAGGTACATGGATCATTATAAGTACTCTAAGAAAATAAAAACACAAACCTTGCTCAAGTTTATAGACATACCTTTTTAGAAGAATCCAATCGAATTCTACAGCCTTAAGGAACATAATCTGGGCGCCCCAATTCTCGTGTTTCCCTCACCTTATACATAGCAGGGCATTCCTTGGTGAGGATGCACTTACGACACAATCAAGTTGTGTTGAGGTGAAAAATATCTTGCTCACCACAAGTGACTTTTGAATTATCATGAAAGAGATCGCTTTTAGAACCTTTCACATCCAAATCCATCTTTCCAAAGAACTTGTTAAGTTCCAACATCATGGATACTGCCTTCTCCATAGTCATGGAATTTTCTGGGAGATCATTCCTTTTCACACTCAAAACATTATTGACTTTATTTGGTATCCACTTCTGAGTGCGTTTAGGAACAACCAGAACCTTCTTCCCATTACTCTCTTCTAGAATTCTCGGAAGAGAATTGGATTGACTATTCTTTTGCAAGTTAGTCTTTCTCCAATTGGGAGCATCGGATCTTGTCTTCATCCTTACGAATTTATCCTTTTTATAACCATTACGATTGTGAAAAGGATTCGTATGACGTTTATAGGCAAATCTAGGTTTATCACAGCACTGATTCCTTTGCCTAAAGGTTGGACAATTATAACCTGTAACGTTAAGGGGATTAGTCTTAACATATGATCTTGGTTTCACAACTTCTTGTGATGCCCAAACAAGAACATCATGAAGTTTTTCATTCCTTATACGGAAACGACATCTCCTTTCCAGGTGACCTTTATTTCCGCAATAGTGGCAAACATAAATGTTCTTACCTCTATCTGTGTGTGCTGACTTTGGAGGTTGATAAACTTTGCTCTTTTGAACCTTAACTGCCGGTGAAGGTATTTCACTTTTGCCATCAGTGGAAACCTTTTGTTGAGAAGAATCACTAGCCTTGACAAATTTTACCTCTTTGCTAATACTTGGAGCATCTATTCCCTTATAGCCCAATCCTCGTGTATCACAATGATTTTTACTTGCTCCTAGCATAGTGGTTAATTTGCTTGAACTAGTATTGAACTTTTTCAAGTTATCTTCCAACATCTTGATTTTATCAAGAGCAACAGCTAAATCGGCCTCAAGGCGTTTTTCTCGAGTGAGATAAGCGCTTTCTCTGTCGTCAAAACTTGTTTGCTGGGAGTTAATCTTTTCTTCAGATTCTACAAGTTTCTCTTCCAAAAAATAATACTTTTGATAGAGATTATCACATTCAAGTGACTTCATACGTAGGGTTTCCTCGGAATCCTTGAGGATCGATTCGTTAGAACGATTCGAAACATAAACACATGCGTAACATCTTCTCAATTTCTTGTTTTCTCGACAGAGAGGAGTCAGAAGAGGAGTGACATGAGAAGTCGTCATCTTCTTCTTTTCTAACGAATTCAAAACCTTCACATACTCAGAGAATTCCTCATCAACATCTCTATCAATATCTGAATCACCTCCATCAGAAAGTTCATCCAACTGTTCTTCTAGGCGTGTTTCCCAGACTTCAACAGGTTTTACATTAAGAGAATGTTTAGATACTGACCTAGATATGACAGTCCTCTCCGGTGAATCAAAGCTTTGAAAATTATCTGGTAATTTATGAACAGATACGTTACTAGAGATAGACTCGTCCATAATCAGATCGCTACAAACACAGACTTATGAGGTCTTTAACGTGTTTTCCTGCTCTGATACCAATTGATAAAGCGGGGGTACAACAACCATACCCAATATTTCGCTTAGCAATCTGTATGGACTAAATCCAATATACTTTCAAGAGAATCAACTAGACTCAATCTTAATAAAGTATATAAAAGAGTTATATTATCTCGATCGCTCGATTTAATTCTTACTCAAGCAAATAGAAATCTGCGAGTCTAATTAAATATAAGAGAGATAACTTGGATGGTACCAAAGACCAATATCCAAGTGTCAATCAATGTAAATCAACAACTAAAGGTTGGATATTCTAATTGATTGAACTTAACGCACAACTTGTGATATTTCAATTATATAACAAAATATAATGGGAATAGAAATAACAAATTCACCAGGAGTATTGTTAACGAGGAAACCGCAAATGCAGAAAAACCCAGGGACCTAGTCCAGATTGAACACACACTGTATTAAGCCGCTACAGACACTAGCTTACTACAAACTAACTTTGGTATGGACTGTAGTTGAGCCCCAATCAATCTCACACTGATCCAAGGTACAGTTGCGCTCCTTACGTATCTGATTCTAGCAGTATACTACACACTTAATTCCCTTAGCTGATCTCACCCATAACTAAGAGTTGCTACGACCCAAATTCGAAGACTTTAATAAAAAAATCTGTATCACACAGAAAAGTTTACGGTAATAGATAAATTTGTCTCCCACAGTAATACCTACAAGTTTTGTTCCGTCTTTTGATAAATCAAGGTGAACAGGAACCAATTGATATACCGGACTTATATTCCCGAAGAATAACCTAGAAATATCAATCACCTCACAATAATCTTAATCGACTAGCGAAACAAGATATTGTGGAATCACAAACGATGAGAGGGAGATGTTTGTGACTACTTTTATATCTTTCCTATCGGAGATATCAATCTCAAGCCAATGTTACGATTATACTCAATACGATAGAAACAGCAAGATCAAATCACACAACTACAAGAAAGTAGTATCGGTTTGGCTTCACAATCCCAATGAAGTCTTCAAGCCGTTAACCTACACGGTCTCGGTAGAAACCTAAGGTTAAAGAAGAATTGACTCTAGCTATACAACTAGTATCACACAGGAGCTGTGGGGATTAGGTTTCCCAGTTGCTAGAGTTCTTCCTTGTATAGTCTTTCAAATCAGGGTTTGCAATCAATGTTAGCTTAGTAACAAAGCATTCAATATTCACCGTTAGATGAAAACCTAATTAGATTCAAGCTAATATCTTTCAACCGTTGGATCGAAAACTTATCTTGTTATACACAAATGAAATGCACGTTTCTAGGTTTGTGTAACCGTACCCAAACATGTACATTTGTTGGTTCAACAATAGTTAACCAAATGGTTAGCCATATGAGAATTTTCATATCAACCATATTCTTCTTCAACATAACTAGTTCAAATGACTCAAATGAACTATTTAGAGAGTTGTTCAATTGCTTAGATATTATAGAAGTATACAAGACACAATCGAAGCAAAAACGATATGATTCACTCGAATTGATTCATGAACTTTATAGCCACGGTTTGCAAATTGCATTCCTTAGTTTATATAAGTATAAGTTCACAAATAATCGTCTTTATATATAACCAACTCAAGTATGCGGACTAAGTTCGCGGACTTAAGTTCCCAGAAGAAGTTTACAAACTCCAACATATTTTCTCGGGATAAGAACCTACGACAGTTCGCGGACTGGGTTCGCGAATTGTTGTTCCGATTTTCCTGATCAACAAAGTAAGCATACTTCGGTTCAAGGAATAAGGACTTATACATGTATGCGTTTCCACACAATTCTTATATCCAACAATGGTTATATAATCTAAACTCTCATTTCAATCATTGAAACATTCTTAGAGGACGTTATATAGTTGTTATTCACAAACTATTTTTCGTCAAAGCCATTTTAAAAGTGATTGAAACATAACATGACTTTCGTCACTAGGTAAAGATGAACTTGGACAAAGCGAAAGCTTACCAACACATATTTCGAGAAATAGATAGGCGAGATAAACTCGGCTCGAAATAGCAAATGTGTATAATCAAAGTCTATATAGCAAAACGACTTTTGTCTCAAGATAGGAGATAGAGTAGATAGACTTTTGAGTGATAGATAAGTTCAAGTCTCCACATACCTTTTAGTCGATGAAGTTCCACCAGTTCCTTGAGTAGTTCTTCGTCTTGTATGATGATCGCCATGGAGTTCTTGAGCTCAACTACACTTTCTATCCTAGTCCGAGACTTAGATATAGTAGACTAGAAATCAAGACTTATAGTTTTGATCACTAACATTGACAAACATGCTTGAGATAGCAACGCATGCGAGTTCGACCGAGCAGTGGTCTAACAATAAGGGTTAAGGAAGGGTTTCGTAAACAATAGCAACATGGTACTTGGGTCAGGAATCATATCAGTTTTGAAGTTGTTTTGACAGAGTTTACTCACTGGAAAAAACAGGGAAATTATCGAATTGTTTCCGTCGAAATTCAGTTGAATGGTGGGAAAATAAAGAGTGGTATTTGAGAGTTTATAAGATGGGTTTTTGTTGGGTAAGGAATACCTTGAGTTACAACAAGAATTCGAGACAAGAAAAGAAGTATTGAACAGAACTTGCAAGACCAAGCAAATAGAGAAAAGGGCATTGATGTTGTCGTCATTTTTTGAATGAATGGCAGTTCTGAGATGGTGAATGATGTTTGGTTTGTATGAGAATGAATGCATTGTAGGGAATGACTGATTCGGTAGTCTCCAAGATGCAGCCAGTACCCAACCCTCATCTGTCCGAGTCAGGCACATAAGGTGTTTGTAGTAAAGCATGGAAGAATTGTTTTCTCACAATATTGCTGGTCTCGATTAAGAAGCTTCACCAGTTTTGTTGTTGTCAGCCAAGGGTCTAACAAATGCTAGACATGAGCTTGTGGATCATGTGATTTAGAGTTTAAGAAAGATTCAATAGTTTGGGTTGTACTAAAACACAGCTTTGGAGAAGATTTACAGTTTAGTTTCGAGCGAGAAGTCAGTAAGAGAACTATATTGCGTTGCTGTTGATTTGAAGATGAATGGTGAGGATTAGAGGCGTGTTTTAGAAGTGGGATAAACAAGGAAGCAGGAAATTCGTTTTGTGTGGAATCCAAGTTTGCATCAAGGATAAATTGAGCTATAAAAAGAAAACCTAAAGCTACAGAAAGCAAAGCATAGACCCCCATCACTGCCGCATCACCACCAACAGGGAGGAGCTCTTGCTCCTTTCCAGAAACCCTTCATCAGTTCGCAGGAACCTGCCTGTTTGCATAATTCCATTACCACCTCCTTCCATATTATCAGCACTTCACAGTCTATCTCCACCAGTTCAACTGCATCTTCACGTTACTGCATACACCCACCTGCATATCCATCCACCAGTTGCAACTTCAATTACCATTACATCAACAACACTCCATCTCCACCATCATACCACCGCTGCACTTGCATCTCCACCTGCATACCATCCACACCATCAGCACCAGGTCATGTCCAAGTTTGCCATCATCTGTACTACCACCTGTTCGCTGCAGAACCTGGATCTGACGAGCACAACACCATCACCAGCATACAGGAAGCATGGAGCAAAGACAATACAGCCCCAAGGCAGCAGCAGTTCGCATACGCCACCACCACTTCATTATTAACAGGCCATACCTTCGCCAACACTATCAGTATGTATTCAACTTCAACTGCAGTTGTTTAGTTTTGTATTCCTGGTTTTATTTGCTTCTTTGTTTGCCATAATTTGTTAAATATTCATATGTATGGATTGACACTAGTGGATGAATCGAGATTTTGTATTTGTCACTGGGAATAGCCTATCTCACGGAACTTAATGCACTTGTTTAACTTACACCTAGAGAGCGTACTTCTAGGAAACTTGATGAGTAGAATCCGGTAGTCGAGCGCTTCCTTGTCGATTAGTTATGAGATTGTGGAATATTTGAGCGTACTAAATATTCTAGGGTTATTAATAATGGGTACTTTGCAGAATCATAGCTATGTCAATAAGATTCACATTCTGTGACCGAGAAAGTGTCCTTGATCATTCTCATCCTCATATTTGCATTATTCTTATTCAGAAATTGAATTTATAACTTTAGCTCAACTCTCCCTTAGGAACAAACCCGCTTGTCTGTATACTACTAGTTGGTTAAAGAGAAGTAAGGAATTTATTTTTTTTCGAGTTCGACACCTCGTCAACTACCTACTTGAGCTAAATGCATTAACTTAGAATTAGGAAAGTTCACACTCCAATCACCATTTCCTAGAGCCATGTCTATTCTAGATCTTCTAGAACTTGTTCCTAAGTTATTGTTGGTCCATGTGTAGTCTTTTCTTATAAACCCAATATATTTTCTAGGCCACAGTCAGAGACAATGCTATTAAACCATCCATCGGCAGAGGATAAAGCACCATTAACATTATTAATGATATGAAAGTTAAGATCTCTTAGTAATATCCAAGGATTTCTATTAGCCCTACTAATTCAATGTATGTAATTCCACTGATCTTTTTTCTTATTATAATTTGTATTTTCATACATGCAGGTAAGAAGGAACTCTGTTTTACTAGGGTCAGCTCGCACTACAAGATTGAACATATTACTATGTGAAAAGACAAGAGTACCCAAATACACCACAATCTTTAAAATATCCACCTATAAGTCCTCTTACCGAAAGTGATTGTCTATGGAAAAAGTCGAGACAATACGGCAAATCGGTATTCACACTTTGTGTGACCGTCTATGGATACGAGATCGAGACAATACAACAATCAAAGTGTGATTACTTGATAATAGGTTCGGACTTAACCAAACTCTATAGGATCACTATCAAGTAATACAGAGTTAACGTTTGTGTATTTTACTTTTAATTATAATAAACAATTATAATTGTGGAAATAGAAAAGTAAAAGACACAACAAGATTTTGTTAACGAGAAAACCGCAAATGTAGAAAAACCCCGGGACCAAGTCCAGAATTGAATACTCTCAGAATTAAGCTGTTATACAAAATTTAAATTAACCAACTTCGTATAGTTGAGACCAAGCAACTAAACCTAGTTCACTTAGTTTCTTCAGTATCCCTGCGCTCCGACATTCAATAAGTGCACGCACTGAAAATTCCTTTGGATTGTATTCCAAATAGCAAAGGAACAATAAATCTGTTTGGTAATAACTCGATTGATTCTTTCCAGATAAAGATATCTCAAGTCATATGCAAAGCCTTTTCCGCTTAAACTAATAAACTCATTTGCCTGGTTAGATCAATCCAATCTCTATTACCTAAGTAATAAGATTCAGATTTGTAACAATCAAAATAGAACTCAAGAGAACTAATAGGTGTTACCGATCTCACGCAACTAATCAATCGAATAAATCCGATTCTAGTTTGATCCCAGACGATCAAGGTTTGTGCTACACAAAGTTATGAGAAACCAATAAGAAATCTTCTTCGTCTTCAAATCTTGTTTAATCTTCAATTAAACATGCACAACACCACTTGAATCTCTTGTGATCAATCACGCACAGAACGGAGTCTGTTAACAATGGATTATCACAAGATGTCTTTAGATCTACAAAGAGTTCTAAATATCCCGTAGACACTTCGATCTAGTTTGAGTGAATCTTATATCAGAAGAGAAGATTCTCAAGAATAAATGAACTAGGTGAAATCAAAGTTCAACAACTGTTAGTCAATCAAATCAATCGAAAACTAATAAACTGCAATTATCTAGTTTCCCACCAACGGTACTCATAGAGCTCTTGATCCCACAAAAGTCTTTAAACGAGCGGTCTTAGGATAGACGACTCCACCAGAAATTATTAGGGTTCTTTCCTCTCCGGATAGATGACTCCACCAGAAACAACAAAAAAATGAAGTTTGCCTGGCTCTTAGGATAGTTTGCTAGAAATGCAAACTTAGCTATTTATAGACCAAGGATGTTTGGACACCAAGGAATTTCCAAAACCGAATATTCTCAAGATATGCAATAAATGTCCAAATCGGTTTTCATAATTCCTGGAAATGCTTTGTCCAATATTTTTCGAAATCTCTCAATAGAAAATCTCTAATTGGTAAATGCACATTACTAATTTTTATTCTCTAGAGATATGCATTTAATTGCTGGTAATTAAAGCATATAAAACTAACAACCTTAATTAAAAGATTCTTAATTTATTTCGGACCGGGGATTTCCTTGAGTAATTAAGGAATAACTTTGAACAATAAAAGATAAGAGTTACTGTTCATGTTCAAAGTATGTTGACATCTTTTCTTTGTAAATCATCTTTCATATTTACAATCTTGGAATCGATTATACCACACTTCCAAACAAGTTTAGAATTGGTTCATCTGTATTCCAAGACAACTATGTGATTGATCAAATATCAAATCACAATCATGGGTTCAATCGGTTCTACCAATCACAAGGATCGGTGTTGAGGGGTGAATTTCAGTTTAGGTTCTACCCGTCCTAGCTATTACACATGACCTCACAATTCCAATAATAGTAAGAGAGAGAGTTGTCTTTCCATTGTACATTTTCCTTTCTTTTATAGGCTTTCCTAAAAGCCCCTCTTTTTACTACTTCATAACACATGTCCTAATACCTCTTAATTACCCTTAATTCCATTCTTTAACGTAACCCCTTCCTTCTTCATTAATTCCTCCTTTATCCTCGCATCTTTCATGGGTATCTTCTATTTGGGCTTGGGTTTAGTCCCCAAGTCCTACATCTTAACCCAATTTCATCTTCATTCTTAGGGGCATCTCCAACTCGTTAAGGGGTATTATTTTTCATGTATCAACATTAGTCCCCTGGCTACTGGGTCGATCATCAGATGATCCAATAGCCAAATCCTTTCGTACTCCTATGTACCGCATGTCATTGAGAGCAGGACAGTTTTCAGAGCATTTATGGCGTTCTATCCTTTATATAGCAACACCAATCTTCCAACCCAGTCAATTCTAGTCCTTATCTTCGTTTTTGTTTTCTTGTCAAGCACTTTACGTAGATGGCTCACTCCCTTCACGGGTATATGCTGTCCTTAGCGCCCATTTCCATGTTAGTCTCGGTTTCGTTCAAACAAGACGAGTTGAAGCGGCTTCTGTTCGTGAAGGCCGAGGTTGAGGAACTTCGGACACAGAGAAAGATAAGCAGGGATGCTAAACGCACGAATTTTAGAGCCCGGTACGAGGCGTATCAAGTTGCTCAGGTCGAGTCCCTCGGTAGGGTATCATCGGAGATCCAACAGGCGCTGGACGAAGCTGTCACCGCTCGCGACGTAGCCAATCAGTTATTTGCGGACTCTTTGAAGATGGCGGCTACTATGGATCGTGCCATCTCTGATTGTCATCTTTGGGTCCCTCATCAGGGGGTCTTACCGCTTCTCGGTCATACTCTGACTTTAGCGGCCGCGTCCACACTTGTACCTCGACATTTCCTTGAGGACGAGTTGGCTCGTTTATTGATTTTGAAGGAAGAGGCGGGTCTGCTGTGGACGCTTAGGCTAATTCGTCAAGATAAGGCGCGCAAGGAGTACGATGAGCATGAAGATACTCTTTCGATTGCTCGCGGGGCCGGTGTTGAAGATAACGTGATCCAGGACATCCTCAGGTTGGTGCATGAAGCCGATCAAGATCTTCGTTTGGCTACTGCACAATGTGCAGATGGTCACTTGATAGTGGAAGCCTTAGACGCTGATATTGCTAGGTGTCGAGCACTGATGGCTGGTTAAGTTTATCACTGTGGAATGTCTTTTTAGTTTAAACGTCTTTTGTACTAGATTGGTGTGAATAAAGTCTTTGCTTTCAATTTCGAGGGTGATGTTATTTGCTTGTATACGAGTATATCGTGCCTTCGGTCCGTCTGTGACCTGTTATTCTCTTGAGGGGTTGTTGGGTAAGGTTTTTCGTTAGTTGAGAGCGGTTATTCCTCCCTTTCTCTCCCTTCGTCTTCCCCCCGCCCCCTTTTGTTTAAGGGAGTTGGACGGGGCGGGCGTTGGTTAAACGCGCCTACTCCCCCCCCCCCTTTTTTATTTTCAATGGAGAAGGGGAGGGAGGGCGTTCTTTAAACGCGCCTACTCCTCCCTTTTTTTTTCCAAGGGAACTAGGTGGGGTGGGCGTTGTTTAAACGCGCCTACTCCTCCCTCTTTGTTTTCAAAGGAGCCGGGTGGGGCGAGCGTTGGTTAAACGCGACTACTCTCCCCTCTTTTTTTTTCTTTCAAAAGAGATGGGTGGGGTGGGCGTTGTTTAAACGCGCCTACTCCACCCCCCCCCCCCTTTTATTTGCAAGGGAGCCGGGTGGGGCGGGCGTTGGTTAAACGCGCCTACTCCCTCCTCTTTATTTTCAAGGGAGCCAGGTGGGGCGGGCATTGGTTAAACGCGCCTACTCCCCCCCCTTTTTATTTTCAAAGGAGCCGGGTGGGGCGGGCATTGTTTAAACGCGCATATCCCCGCTTTTTCTTTTCGTGCTCGTTGGTCGTTCGGATGCTTTTGGCATTCCTGGAACCTTTGTGGACGTTCCTGAGGTTTTTACAAATATCAGTCAATCACGCGCCTTTGACATTCCTGAGACCTTTTATGAAATTGTCAGTTAATCGGGCGCCCTTGGCGTTCCCCGGACCTTTTGATGATACTTGTCAGTCAATCAGGCGCCTTTGGCATTCCTGAGACCTTTTGTGAACTTGTCAGTCAATCAGGTGCCATTAGCATTCCTGAGACCTTTTGTGAATTTTTTCAGTCGATCAGGCGCCTTTGGCTGCCCTGAGACCTTTTGTGAACTTGTTAGTCAATCAGGCGCCATTAGCATTCCTGAGACCTTTTGTGAATTTTGTCAGTCGATCAGGCGCCTTTGGCTGCCCTGAGACCTTTTGTAAACTTGTCAGTCAATCAGGCGCCATTAGCATTCCTGAGACCTTTTGTGAATTTTGTCAGTCGATCAGGCGCCTTTGGCTGCCCTGAGACATTTTGTGAACTTGTCAGTCAATCAGACGCCATTAGCATTCCTGAGACTTTTTGTGAATGTTGTCAGTCGATCAGGCGCCTTTGGCTGCCCTGAGACCTTTTGTGAACTTGTCAGTCAATCAGGTGCCATTAGCATTCCTGAGACCTTTTGTGAATTTTGTCAGTCGATCAGGCACCTTTGGCTGCCCTGAGACCTTTTGTGAATTTGTCAGTCAATCAGGCGCCTTTGGCTGCCCTGAGACCTTTTGTGCATACGCCATTTTTCCAACTTACTTTATTGCTTAAAGCGGGCATTTACAAGGTAGGGCTCAAGCGTAAAAAAATTTTCAAACACTTGCCATTGATGGGTGTTTTGACCTTGGTCCCATTCATGCGCCGAAGCTTGTAGTATCCGCTTTCTGCCACTTTCCCTATTGTGAACAGGCCTTCCCAATTTGCTGCGAATTTTTCAGCACTGGCATTTCTTTGTACGTGCGGGGCGATTTTTAATACTAGCTCATCAACCTTGAAGGTCCTCTCCTTTACACTCTGGTTGTAGTAGTTAGCTGCACGCTTCCTATAAGCTTCCGCGAACCTTTCTGCCCTTGCTCTTCTTTCCTCTATTGTGTCTAAATGGGCAAAGCGGCTCACTTCATCTGGCGTGGTATGGCTAGCCATTGCCACTCTTGCAGATGGGATTGCTATCTCTGCGGGTAGGATCGCATCTTCTCCGTAGACCAGTGAGTAAGGAGATACGCCTGTAGAACTGCGCTTAGAAATCCTATACGCCCAGAGTGCCAACGGCAACTGCTCGTGCCATTCTCTATGGTGGTCATGTACTATTCTACTGAGGATGCAGATGAGCGTCTTATTTGTTGCCTCCGCTTGCCCATTCCCTTTGGGATAATAAGGGGTAGACGTGTGGAGCCTTACATTGTATTGGCGGAGTAAATCAATTACATCCTTGTTCACGAATGATTTCGTGTTATCCACCCTGATTATCATGGGCGCGCCGAACCTGCAAATGATGTGTTCTTTGATGAATACGGCTATTGTGGCACCTGCGTAATCTTTGAGGGGTATCGCCTCGACCCATTTCGACGCGTACTCGATGGCGGTGATTATGTACTTATGTCGCTTTGAGGATGTTGGGTTGATTGGACCTATAAGATCGAGCCCCCAGTTGTGGAACGGCCAGGGCGTTACTATGCTATGCAATAGTGTGTGGGGGGCTTGGATCAAGTTCCCATGTGTCTAGCACTGCAAGCATCTTCGGGCGTGTTCTGCGGTATCACTTTCCATGGTCGGCCAGTAAAACCCTCCTTCGTAGAGTTGCAGGAACAACTTCCGCATCCCCTGGTGCTCTGCATCGTGGGATCGGGTCATGACTTCTATGGCTTCCTGATTTGACAGGCATCACAGCGCGGCATTACCATAACTTCTCCGATAGAGAATGCCTTCATGCATGAAGAAACGCGTTGCCTTCCTTTGTATTTTTAAAGCCATTTGTTTGTCACCAGGCAGCTTCTGTGTTGGATGAAATCGATGAAAGGTTGTCTCTAGTCTACTTCTTCGACTGTGCAGACCTCCGCGGGCTGTGGCGGGGCTTGGCAATCGGCACAACTATCTTGGAGTGCTGCTGCTTGAGCTGACATACTTGGCCAATATACGCCCATCCTTTGAAGCCTTCTATATAGATGAACGGCACCGGTCTGCCGACATGTTTCCGTGTGTAGTTCTCGGAGTAACTTCTCCGCCCCCCTTTTATTTACACATCTTGCGAGGGATCCTCCGGCCGTCCTGTAGTACAACGCACCTTGGATCATCACGAACTGCTTTAAGGCTTGAGTAGGAATCACTCGCTCTTCGTCCATCCGCGTCAAGTCTTCGATGTATGCTTTCTCCAGTCGTCCACCTCCTCGAAGGACAGGTCCTCTTTCCAAGTACTGGGTATCCCTTTTCTTCGTACCGTAACCGTACCATCTTCTTCGTCGTTTAATGGTACCTTACTTGACAAGGTTGCCAGGGCGTCTGCGTTTTTATTTCCGCCTCTGCCAGTATGATCTAAAGTCGATCCCGTTTGACTCATCAGCCTTTGGGCCTCCGCCCGGTAGGGGGACAGGTGCGGCTCTTTGATGTGGGAATCCCCGTTCACTTGATTCGTAACAAGCCGGGAATCGCCTTTGACTTCCACCCCTCCAAGGTTAAGCTCTTTCGCCATTTGGAGTCCCAAAATTAGGGCTTCATACTCTTCCACATTATTACTGCATGGAAAATCCATTTTGAACGAGTATGAGAGCAATTCTCCCCGCGGGGCTTCGAAGACTACTCCTGCTCCTCCCACAGACCCGTAAGAGGATCCGTCAAAGAACATGGTCCAAGGCTTGTCGACATCTGCGGCCGCGACCTCTCCAGGTATGTATTCGTGTACTTCATCGTCTCCTGCTCCTGGGAACATGGCCATGAGGTCGGCTATTGCTTGTCCCCTTATAGCGTTCGGCCGTTGGTACTTGAGCTCGAATTCCGACAGTTGAAGCAACCATCGAGCGGTTCTCCTTGTAAGGACAGGCTTCGAAGCCAGGTACGCTATCGGGTTTGCTGCTGCCAGCACAATGGTTTCATGTGTTAGGAGGTAGGGGCGCAGCTTTTGAGTCGCGTATATGAAGGCCAAACATGCTTGCTCCACACGCGGGTATCTTAATTCTGCGTCTCGTAGGACCCGACTCACGTAATAGATAGGTGACAGCTCAGTTCTTCCCATGTCTTGCGCGAGAACTGTGCGGATTGCTGAGCTGGTAAACACCGTGTAGAGATAAAGTGGGACTCCGCGTATCGGAGGTCTAAGAATCTTAGGGATGACAAGACACTGCTTCAACTTTTCAAAGGTGGTATACTGTACCTCTCCCCATACGAAGGGTATACCTTTTTTCAGCAAGGGAAGGAAGGCAGTCATCAGTTGTGCTAAGCCAGGCACGAAGCGTCGTATGTATGATATTCGTCCTATAAAGGCTTGCAACTCTTTTGTGTTCGCCGGCGGTGCCATTGTTGTGATTTCTTCGACTTTGCTCGGGTCTACTTGAATTCCCTCATAGTCACTACAAAGCCCAATAATTTCCCGGATATGACCCCAAAGGCGGACTTGAGAGGGTTCATCTTGAGTTTGAATTTCATGCATCTCTCAAAGGCCGTCATTAGGTGAGAGATATGATCCTCAGCCTCTTGTGTCTTGACTACGATGTCGTCAACATATACTTCTACTGTCCGGTGCAGCAGGTCGTGGAAGATGGATGTCATGGCGCGCTGATACGTGGCACCGGCGTTCTTCAATCCAAACGGCATCACTACGTAGCAGAAGTTGCCGTATGGGGTTTGGAAGGCGGTTTTATTTGCATCTGCAGGGTCCATCTTCACTTGGTTATATCCGCTAAAGCCATCCATGAAAGAATATCTTTTCTTTTTCCCGATCGCGTCCAGCGTCATGTCGATGTTTGTCAGCGGGAAATCGTCCTTTGGGCAAGCTCGGTTCAGGTCTCTATAGTCTACACAGCACCTAACCTTTCCATTTTTCTTGGTTACTGCCACGATGTTAGCCAACCAAGTGGGGTGTTGTATTGTCTTAATGAATTTGGCTTTAAGTAGCCGCTCCACTTCCTCCTTTATCGCGAGGGAGGTAGCCCTAGGAAACTCGCGGCTTCGTTGCTTAACGGGTTTGAATTCAGGCGATACTCCTAGATTATGTACCACGAGATCGCTATCTAAACCCGGCATTTCGTCATAGTCATAAGCGAAGATGTCCTTGTATTCTTTAAGTAACGCGATCAATGCTGCCCTTTCCTATTGGTCCAGATTCTTGCTTATCATGATGGAGCGCTTGTCTTCTTGTGTTCCTATGTTGATTTATTCCATTTCATCCACGGTGAGGTCTTTTGGCGTTCGTTCCTCATTGGTTCTCTTAGTGACGCTTACCAACTGATCGCGCAATTCTTGGTCATCAATCGTGTTGTAGGGAAGCTCGAACAAGCTTTGTTATGTGCTTTCATCGGGAACCCCCGCTTCACTCATCAACTCGTCAGCGTGGTTTTGCTCATTTGCAGGCATTCCCTCGGCTAATTGCTATAATCAGTACACATGTCCACCATCAGGCCTGGAGAAGCGTTGGAAACTAGGTTGCTCATCTTGCTTCATTTTTCTTTCCGTTGGTAACACCATCCTTGACGGACTGAACATTGATTTGGTGAGTCGAGCTTCAGGCATTTCATCCTCTTCTTTTGGCTCGTCATAGAAAATTGCGTCCACCATATATACTTCTTCTGGGTCGAAAGGGTTGCTCGTGGCGGGAATTCGGTACTGCTTGCCTCCTATGTTAGTTTTTACACATTGATGGTACGTCGACGCGATTACTTTGTGGTTGAGTAGCCAGCCTCTCCCTAGTAACACATGGAAGGTAGTGTCATCTTCTAGAACATAAAAAGGGGTGGTCCCTTGGATAGGACCAACCCTCATTGTTAGGTTAATGATTCCAATAGCTGTTTGGGCGTGGCCTCCAAACCCTTTCACTGTAGTGACCCGCATTCTTATCGCGGACCGCTGTATGCCTAAAACATCGAGCGTATGCATCGAAATCAGGTTTAAGGACGCGCCCCCATCAACAAAAGCTCTTTTTAGCGGCTGTCTATTGATATACACGGTGAGATATAGAGGCCTGAGGTGTTCTCCCGGGTAATAGATGTCTTCGTTGGTGAATACGATCGCCTCCTTGGGGATAAGCCCACAGGGCCTCCCTGCTGCTATGGCCTTAGACGCTTCCTTGATTTGATCTTCGCTGAAGCCGAGCGAATCGAAGAACTGTTGAGCCAATGCTATCTTAGCAAATTGATGAGCCACGCCGTCTGTGTTAGCAAAAGTGGAATTCCCCATATCCACCTCGCATGCTTCTCCTTCATCCTCGGTCCAGGGCCTCCAGGCATCTCCGCTTGGGTCATGGGAAAGCACCATTATGTGATGTGGGGTGGTTTTGCCATCTTCCGCTTTGTTCATTTCAATCTCGCCTATTTCCGACTTCTTCGAAACACAGTTCAGTCGATTGTAGGGTGTTGTATCCTCCGATGAAAGTGACAATAGCGCGCATAATTTTTGTCAAGAGTGCTAGGATCCATTTTTGTCGGGGGAAACTGGGTTTCCTTGTTTGCTACCTATTGTTCTAATAATCCGACGATTTGTTCCTTGCTGCAAGGCAGAGGTGGCGGGAGCGCTTTTGTTTCCCAACCCTCGCGATTATTATTTGCATGGGTATTGCTTGGCATGGTCGATACAGTGTTAACCGAGTTTCACCAAACATAATCCGAGCTTGGTTCTTCAACGCAATCGGCGATCCTTGCGGCTGCCTCCTCCAGTTCTACAAATGTGGGGAAGCGAAAGTTTACCAAATTCTTTTTGAAAGATGGAGTCATCCCCCGGACGCAAATTTCCACTAACGCTTCTTCTTTAACGTCTTCATGGAAATCGAGAGTGAGAAGGCGGAATCTAGCGATGTATTTTTCTATCTCCTCGCCTATGTGCTGATTGCACTTGCTCAGGTCTATGGTTGTGACCTTCCTTTTTGTTGAATATAACTTTATGAGAAAAAGCGTTGACATGGCTGACCATGAATGGATGCTCATTGGCTTGAGGTTGTCGTACCAGGTGAACGCCGTATCAGTCAGCGATTTCGGAAACTCTCTCAGACATAGCTTCCCATCCGCCGCGCGATCATTCATTGTAGACAGGAATCGACTGAGGTGCTCTCTCGCGTTGCCTTGGCCATTGTAGACCTTGAATTTTGGTGAAGTATAATCCTCAAGGTACTGATATTCTATGATTTCAGAGGAGTAAGGACTCGCCATGAAGTTATAATTATCTTGTTTAACGATTTTGTAATTCAATTCTAGGTATTTTGCAATCGCCTCTTGTGTCATAGCCGCAGGATCGTTTTCCACTTCCACTACATCTTCTGTTGTTTCTTTAACATTTTTCCCCGCACTAGCCGCCTTCATGAGCTTT
The DNA here is from genome assembly GCA_023531295.1 of Papaver armeniacum. Lineage (NCBI taxonomy): Eukaryota > Viridiplantae > Streptophyta > Magnoliopsida > Ranunculales > Papaveraceae > Papaver > Papaver armeniacum. The sequence continues at coordinate 46,132 of JAJJWW010007444.1, forward strand.
CTCAGCTCTCGTTCTTTACGTACGTGCTCTTCTAGTTCTTTTTGCATCTCCTCGAGGGAAAGATGAGTGAGCGGCGCTTCCTCGCCCTCGTACTGTTTATCTTTTTCGCGCGTGATATTTGATTTTCTCGCCTGCGTGATTGGGTCTGATACTATACCTACTCTTTCTCCTTCTGGGTAAATTGGGGGTGTGTTTAGGTTTCCTGCCGCGCCTGAGCTAGCGCCTTCTGTATGTGTCATTGTAAGCTAGGCACGAGCCTCCGGGTGTGGTCGCCAAATGTTGAGGGGTGAATTTCAGTTTAGGTTCTACCCGTCCTAGCTATTACACATGACCTCACAATTCCAATAATAGTAAGAGAGAGTTGTCTTTCCATTGTACCTTGTCCTTTCTTTTATAGGCTTTCCTAAAAGCCCCTCTTTTTACTACTTCATGACACATGTCCTAATACCTCTTAATTACCCTTAATGCCATTCTTTAACATATCCCCTTCCTTCTTCATTAAATCCTCCTTTATCCTCCCATATTTCATGGGTATCTTCTATTTGGGCTTGGGTTTAGTCCACAAGTCCTACATCTTAACCCAAGTTCACCTCTATTCTTAGGGGCATCTCCAACTCGTTAAGGGGTATTATTTTTCATGTATCAACAATCGGTTCTACCTTAATATGGATTACTTATGATCGAACACACAAGTTACCAGGATCGGTTACGTAAGTTACCAAGATCGGTTACGTCAATTACCAGGACCGGTTACCATATACACATGGTATTGCTTATGATCGGTCACATAAGTCACTAGGATCGGTTACACCAGTTACCAGGATCGGTTACACAAATTACTAGGAACGGTTACACCAATTACAAGGATCGATTACACAATTCTTTTGTGATCAGTCACACCAATTATAAATATCGATCATACCATCTCAGGTGATTACTTAGGATCGGTTACACTAATTAATAAAAACTAGTCATACCAAATCATAAGTCAGGCATTGTGAATAGTTATACCAAGATACATAACAAGTTATGATCGGTTCTGCTAACTCACACATATTGGTAATCCAAAGATATGCAATGAATAACAATACCAATAAGCCTAGCGATTTCCCTTTCGATTCATAAACAAATGTAAACATTGCTTCCTAGGATGAAATATTCACCTTTACCCATACACATAATCACAATAGTATTCATACGATTATGTCGATGTCATATCTACGAAGTTCAAAAGATAAGCGTTATACTTCGTATTCTAATTCCTTAATACTATGATCATCTGATCATGTCTCACTACTAGAGTATAATAATCATTCACAGCTTCGCAGTTATGTTTTCAATATAGCACGACTTGAAACATACATTAGGAATGAAACAGTTCAAGTTAATATTACTAACCTCAAGAGGAAGGATGATGTCGTCGTTGTAGCTCGTTACTTCTTCACGTTCTTCAGGTCTTCGAGTAATACTTGTCTCATATTCCTAGACTTTCTAGTCTAACCTATACGAAGTTGTCTCTAGTATATAATCAAGCGACTCTTAGATGAGTTTTGATTCACTAAAATATGACAACCAAACTTGACATACCAACGCTTGGTGGGTTCAGCCGAGCTATGCTTTAACAATCTTCCCCATTGTCAATTTTAGTGACAAAACTATTAATACATATGGATAAACAAATTACAAGAATTCATTATACATACGCTTGATTCCAAGTTTCAACAACACAAAAACCTGAATAAATTCAATTAATAAATGTCGTTGTTGACATCTGAATAACAAAGCTTATACTCCCCCTAAAGGTAAGATAAGTAGATTTTCAATCCGAACAACTTTTTTATTCCACTTTTGTAGTTAAGATAACTACCCAACAATACGATATGTTTCTCCCCCTTACTCTTTCGTTAGATATAACGTTTAAGCACAATTGTCCTTTCCTTAGTGATTACAAATCACTTTTTTACTCCATGTATTTCTCACCCTTTTTGTCACCAAATGACAAAGGTTCGAGCAAATAAAGGTCAAACCGAAAAGATCTTACAAATCTAAAAGACTTGTACAACCTATAAGAGTTAAGCACGAAGGTTTCACATACCACTTTAGATAACCAATATCAAAACCGAAACTTCAAGTAATTTAGTTTTAATATGTTATCAACGAAACAATTGCCCGAAGCAATTTTCCCTAATAGTTTTGAATAGACGAGGTGTTAGAGCATAGCTCGGTTGAACCCACCAAGCGTTGGTATGTCAAGTTTGTTGTCATATTTTAGTGAGCCAAAACTCATTTTAAGAGTCGCTTGATTATGTACTAGAGTCAACTTCATATAGGTTAGCTTGAAAGTATTAGGATATGAGACATTACAAGTATTGCGAAGACTTGAAGAAGTGAAGAAGTAAGGAGCTACAACGACAACATCATCCTTCCACTTGAGGTTTGTGATATTTGACTTGAACTGTTTCATTCCTTAACGTATCTTTCAAGTCATGCATATTGAAGAAAAAAAACTGCGAAGCATGAATGATTATACTCTAGTTAGACATAGTATTAAGGAATACAATACGAGGTTTATTGCTTAACCATTAAACTTTGTATAAAGACATCGACATAATCGTTTGAATGCTATTGTGATTATGTATGGGTATAAGGTGAAGATTTCATCCTAGGAAACAATGTTTTACATTTGTTTTAAGGAAGTAAATTCATGAACTTGTTTTGTGAATCGAAAGAGAAATCGCCAGGCATTATTGGTATTGTTATTCATTGCATATCTTTTGAACTACCAATATGTGTGATTAGTATAACCACTCATGACTTGTTTATGTTCTTGGTAAAACTATTCACAAAGGCCTGACTTTTATTAGTGAAACCGATCTTAAGTAATCACCTGAGATGGTATGATCGATTTTGTGTTATTGGTATGACCGAGTCTGGGTAAAGGGGAACAGATCCTAGTAAGAGGTGCAACCTATCACAAAGGGTAATCGATCCTTGTATGAGGTGCAACAAGTTTTTAGAAGAAAGGGTAACCGATCCTATGGACATGTGCAACACGTTTTTAGGCAAAGGGGAACCGATCCTATGGACATGTGCATCAAGTACAAGTTAGATACCATATATATGTGGGGAACCGATCCTAGTACCTAGTCAACCGAATTTTGGTAACTAGCGTGACTATGCAAAGTACTCACATGGAGGTATAACCGAAACTTGTTTTGGTAGAACCGTGAAACCCATGATTTGTGATTGAGTGTTCTTGATCAATCCCATAGTTCTTGAAAGTCAGATGAACCAATTCTAAACTTGTTTGGAAGTGCGGCAAATCGGTTTCAAGATTGTAAGTATGAAAGAGAACTTACAAATTAAGGATGTCGACATACTTTGAACATGTGCAGTAACGCTAATCTTTAATTGTTCAAAGTTATTCCTTAATATCTAAAGGAAGAAAATCCCGGATCGAATAAAATAAATTGAGAATCTTTTATTTAAGGTTTTTAATTTTAATTTGGAAAATGAAAAATTATTAATGTGCATTTGCTAGTTGGAGATTTTCTAAGAGATTTTCGGTCATTATTTGGACAAAGCATTTCCAGGAATTATGGAAACCGAATCTGGAATATATTGCATATCTTGAGAATATTTTCGGTTTTGGAAATTCCTTGGTGTCCAAACTTCCTTGGTCTATAAATACGAAAGTTTTCATTTCGAGCAAACTAATCCTCAGAGACACCAAAACTATCTCAGTTGTGATGCTACTGGTGAAGCCGCCTATTTGGAGAGGAGAGTAACCTAATTAGGCGAAATCTCTTACGTCCGCTTAGTTTAAAGACTTCTTTGGGATTGAGAAGCTCTATTAGTACCGTTGGTGGGAAACTAGATAATTACGGTTTATCTTTTGTTTTTGATTGATTTGATTGACTAACGGTGGTTGAACTTTGATTGCACCTAGTTTGTTTATGCTTGAGAATCTTCTCTTCTGATATAAGATTCACTCAAACTAGATCGAAGTTTCGACGGGGATCTTTATACTTTTTGTAGATCTAAAGACGTCTTGTGATAATCCATTGTTAATAGACTCTGTTTTGTGCGTGATTGATCACAAGAGATTCAAGTTGATTGTGTGCAGGTGTTTATTGAAGATCTAAGAAGATTTGAAGACAAATAAGACTTTGAAGATTTCTGATTTGGGTTCATAATCTTTGGTGTGCACAATACTTGTTTAGGTAAAAGAGGATCCAACTATAATCGGTTTATCCTTGTGGTAGATTAGATTGATTAGTTGTGCAGATCGGCATCAATATAATTCTTTATGATTAAAAGTATTGATTGCAAAATCTTAACAATTACTTTGGTAGTTGATAATAAGATAGATCTAAGAACCTGACAAAGGAGTCTATTGAGATAAACAGAAGAGCCTTTTGTCGAACTCACATCACTTGGTTGAAAAGAGTTGATACCAAACAGATTTGTTGTTCCTTTACTGTTTGGAATACGAACCAAAGGAATTTTTCCAAGTACTTGACTTATTCATAAGTTGGAGGCGTGGGAATACAGACGGAACTAGGTGAACTATAGGTTTAGTTGCTTGGTCTCAACTATACGAAGTTGGTTTGATTTTGTATAGCGGCTTAATTCTGAGAGTATTCAATTCTGGACAAGGTCCCGGGGTTTTTCTGCATTTGCGGTTCCTCGTAACAAAATCTTGTTGTGTCATTTACTTTTATTTTCCACAATTATAATTGTTGTTATTATAATTTAAAGTAAATTACACAAACATTAATTCCTATTTACTTGATAAGTAATCCTATTATGTTTGGTTAAGTCCGAACCTTTTATCAAGTAAACATACTTCGTTGTTGTATTATCTCGATCTCGTATTCATAGACGATCACACGAACTGTGAACCGATTTGTTGTATTATCTCGACTCAGTCCATAGACAATCACTTTCGGAGAAAGGACTTATAGGTGGAAAAGTTTTAGATTGAGGTATATTTGGGTACCCTCGTCTTTTCACGAGGGTACCCAAATACACCACAATCTTTAATTTATCCACCTATAATTCCTCTTACCGAAAGTGATTGTCTATGGCAAAAGTCGAGGCAATACGTCAAATTGGTATTCACACTTTTTGTGATCGTCTATGGATACGAGATCGAGACAATACAACAATCAAAGTGTGATTACTTGATAATAGGTTCGGACTTAACCAAACTCTATAAGATCAGTATCAAGTAATACGGAATTAACGTTTGTGAAATTTACTTTTAATTATAATAAACAATTATAATTGCGGAAATTGAAAAATAAAAGACACAGCAAGATTTTGTTAACGAGGAAACCGCAAATGCAGAAAAACCCCAGTACCAAGTCCAGAATTGAATACTCTCATAATTAAGCCGCTATACAAAATCTAAAGCAAAACTTTGTATAGTTGAGACCAAGCAACTAACCCTAATTCACTTAGTTTCATCAGTATCCATGCGCTTCCGACATTCAATAAGTGCACGCACTGGAACAATTCCTTTGGATCGTATTCCAAACAGTAAAGGAACAACAAATCTGTTGATAACAACTCTATTGATTCTTTCCAGTAAAGATATCTCAAGTCATATGCAAAGGCTCTTCCGTTTAAACTAATAAACTCCTTTTCCTGGTTAGATCAATCTATCCAACAACTACCGAAGTAGCAGAGTTTATATTTGTAATCAATCAATATAGAATCCAACAAGGATCCATAAAGTGATGCCGATCTCACGCAACTAATCAATCGAATAAATCCGATTCTTGTTGGATCCTAGCCGATCAAGGTTTGTGCTACACAAAGATATGAGAAACCAATCAGAAATCTTCTTCGTCTTCAAATCTTCTTTAATCTTCAATTAAACCTGCACAACACCACTTGAATCTCTTGTGATCAATCACGCACAGAAGGGAGTCTGTTAACAATGGATTATCACAAGATATATTTAGATTTAGAAACAGTTCTAAAGATCCCGTCGACACTTCGATCTAGTTTGAGTGAATCTTATGTCAGAAGAGAAGATTCTCAAGAATAAACAAACTAGGTGCAATCAAAGTTCAACAACCGTTAGTCAATCAAATCAATCAAAAACTAATAAACTGCAATTATCTAGTTTCCCACCAACGAAACTCGTAGAGCTTCTTGATCCCACGAAAGTCTTTAAACGAGCGGTCGTAAGAGATTTCGCCTAATTAGGGTACTTTCCTCTCCGGATAGACGGCTCCACTAGAAACAACAAAAAAATGAAGTTTTTCTGGATCTTAGGATAGTTTGTTGGAAATGAAAACTTAGGTATTTATAGACCAAGGATGTTTGGACACCAAGGAATTTCCAAAACCGAATATTCTCAAGATATGCAATAAATGTCCAAATCGGTTTTCATAATTCCTGGAAATGCTTTGTCCAATATTTTTCGAAATCTCTCAATAGAAAATCTCTAATTAGTAAATGCATATTACTAATTTTTATTCTCTAGAGATATGCATTTAATTGCTAGTAATTAAAGCATATAAAACTAACAACCTTAATTAAAAGATTCTTAATTTATTTCGGACCGAGGATCTCCTTGAGTAATTAAGGAATAACTTTGAACAATAAAATATAAGAGTTACTATTCGTGTTCAAAGTATGTTGACATCGTTTCTTTGTAAATCATCTTTCATATTTACAATCTTGGAATCAATTATACCACACTTCCAAACAAGTTTAGAATTGGTTCATCTGTATTCCAAGACAACTATGTGATTGATAAAATATTAAATCACAATCATGGGTTCAATCGGTTCTACCAATCACAAGGATCGGTTGTACCTTAATATGGATTACTAGTGATCGAACACACAAGTTACCAGGACCAGTTACGTCAGTTACCAGGATCGGTTACGTCAATTACTAGGACCGGTTACCATATACTCATGGTATTGCTTGTGATCGGTTACACAAGTCACTAGGATCGGTTACACCAGTTAACAGGATCGGTTACATAAATTACTAGGACCGGTTACACCAATTACAAGGATCGATTACACAATTCTTTTGTGATCGGTCACACCAATTACAAATATCGATCATACCATCTCATGTGATTACTTAGGATCGGTTACACTAATTAATAAAAACCAGTCATACCAAATCATAGGTCAGGCACTGTGATTAGTTATACCAAGATACATAACAAGTTATGATCGGTTCTGCTAACTCGCACATATTGGTAATCCATAGATATGCAATGAATAACAATACCAATAAGCCTAGCGATTTCCCTTTCAATTCATAAAAAAAGTTCATGAATGTACTTCCTTTAAACAAATGTAAACATTGTTTCCTAGGATAAAATCTTCACCTTTACCCATACACATAATCACAATAGCATTTATACGATTATGTCGATGTCATATATACGAAGTTCAAAAGATAAGCGTTATACTTCGTATCCTAATTTCTTAACACTATGATCATGTGATCATGTCTCACTACTAGAGTATAATCATTCACAGCTTCGCAGTTATGTTTTCAATATAGCACGACTTGAAAGATACGTTAGGAATGAAACAGTTCAAGTCAATATTACTAACCTCAAGAGGAAGGATGATGTCGTCGTTGTAGATTGTTACTTCTTCACATTCTTCAGGTCTTCGAGTAATACTTGTATGTCTCATAATCCTAGACTTTCTAGTCTAACCCATACGAAGTTGTCTCTAGTACATAATCAAGCGACTCTTAGATGAGTTTTTATTTACTTAAATATGACAACCATACTTGACATACCAACGCTTGGTGGGTTCAACCGAGCTATGCTCTAACAAGTTTAACAAATTGACTAAGAAACTTAGTTCACTTGTTAAACCGATTGTACACATACAATCACTTATTTCGATAAGACCAAAATAAAGATCAGAATTAACTCTATTTTTCTCATCAGGTTCTAATTATTCAGACAATAACTTAGATCTTTCACTTTAGTTAAGACAAGTACTAGGTTAGTTAACTAGTATTTCTTGTCAAGGCATTCGATTAGACTTGAATGACCGAATCCTTCAATTTGATAAGTCTAACTAAGATCAGAATTAACTTAGTTTCTCTTATCCAGAATCGAGTTGGACTAAACAAATGATCCCGTATTTTGTTAATCCATAAACAATACATACAAACCAAAATAAATTGACTTGCACAATTATTTTTCTTAACCCGAAACAATTGAAACAAACATGGACATTATAGCACCGAAATTTCGTTAAGCAAAAACACTTGATACCAAAAAATAAAGAAGATACCAAACAATAAGCCAAATAAATTGACACAATTTTTCTTAACCGGAAACAATTGAATCACACACAAACACATAATGAAATATATATATCAATTGTAACGAAATTTTGTTAAGCAAAAGCAAAATATATGCAATATAAGTAGGCTTTTCTTAAACAGGAAAACGATTAACTAACAAATTCGTTACCTCAGATTTCGCATCCTCTTCTCCCCAGAAAGATATATCATTAAGCACAAGTTAAAGTTAGAACTCTCCCCCAGTATGTTGTCATCCTCTCGCAAGAACAAAAGAACAATAACAAGAGCAACCTTTACCAGAGAAAGGTTGAATCGGTTTTAACTAATGCTAGCCAATAGCAAAAGTTGAAAACCCGAAATACATATGTTTATGCTAAACACAACTCATGTAAACACAAATTGATTCAACACATTGTGACTTTTTACATATGAGTTTCAATCGGAACACCTTATGATCCTTTGATAAAGCCTACCAACATGGGCTAGAACTTAATCCCGCTAAATCAAAAAGTCACACAAACCATAAGGGTTCACATCATATGAGATCGAATATTAAGGTTATGAAAACCAAAATCAGACATCCCATAAACCGAAAACACATAGCAATAATATAGACATTCAAGCACAGGATATGTAATCGGAAACTATCACAAGAAAAATTATAAAATAATAATTTTATTCATAAATAACCTCGTTTAATTGGGGGCCCCTAAAAACAACTAGGGGCCCTGACCGATTTATACCCACACCAAAAATTTAGGGGGGTTCCAAAAGGTGATGAAAATACCATTCTACCCTTACTACTTAAAAACCTATTAACCCTAAACATAAGGCCCCCAATTCATTATCTAAAACCAAAATCAGTTTACTCTCCTCCGTCCCTTCCTCTCCCACTCGAGTTCTCTCTTCCTCCCCTCCATTGACGAACCAATTTTTTTTCTTCGTCGATTCATCGTCGTAATCGTCGATACGAAAAACTTTAATCGACGATTAACTTCTTCTACAAACATGGCTCGAACCAATGAGTTCAAAGGAAAGTTTGCTAACCCTAAATTGGTAGAGAAACCCAAATTAAAGATTAATCTCAAAACCAAGGCTGTAGTAAGAACCCGGGAAGAATTAGAAGAAGAAAAGGCGCCGATTAGAAAGTAAGTGAACTAAGACCCACCTATGTTTTCATTTTTTCTTGAGTTTTGATTGTGAAATTGAGGTCTAGAACCGATTTTTTTTTTCAGTTACAGTGAATGGTTCGTTACTATGTATTTTATTAAACCCTAACGATTCTTCATATGCATGTTAAATGTATGAAAAATCGTTAAGCTATATGATGTTTAAGTTAACGACCCTAATTCTGCTACTTCAATTTTTTGCCCTAGATTTGGGTCGTTACCTCTGTAATCGAATCTATTGACGACCCTAATGTTGCTAAGAACAAACGCTCTGTCTTAAAAACTGGAAGTGTCGTCAACATATATATTCGAGTCGTTATTGTACTCTTATGGTTTGGATTAGAGTCGTTACTCTTAGTTGACGACCCTATTTGCAAAACAAAAATACTCACTGTCCAAAATATTGATAGGGTCGTCACATTATTTGTTAGAGTCGTCATGTTTTCTGTTAGAGTCGTTTGTTTTTAAGGAATATGGTGACGACCCTTGTTCTGATAGCATGAAATACTCAACTTATTTGTTCCTTTTTTGTGTATGTTATCATTGTAGTAAAAAAGAAAGACAAGCGACACATGCCCACTCCTCCTAGCAGACACACCAGATACTTGAATGCCGGTCCATTCCGAGGAAAAAAACCGAATGAGGTACCCTTGTCCATCGACCAACCAAGAGACCCCGATAATGATTCGTCGGATTCGTCACCTTCTTCCACCCCTATTTTATCTGCTTCCGGAAGCGATGAGGAAGAAATTATGGAACAAGAAGAGTTCATGATGATGATGACGATGGTAACGATGCAATGGTGGTGGTAATGGTAGTTCTGGCCTTGGTAGTGGTGGTGGTGGTGATGATGAGGAGGAGGAGGAGGATGATGAAGGTAATGCTGGTAAGGGTGTTTGTGGTGTTGGCGGTGATGATGATGATGATGAGGAGGAGGAGGAGGAGGAGAAAGAGGATGATGAAGGTAATGATGGTAATGGTGTTGGTGGTGATGATGAGGAGATAGTTGAGGAGCAGGTGAGACCGCGTACACGGAAGGATGGAAAGCCAATTGCAGAGAGCGCGAGACACATTCCCCCCACACATTTGCTGATGGAACCTCTTCGTGGTGGTAAAGCGAGAGGAGAACCTAGAGATGGCTGCGAAGTTCTATTTGGATAGAAGGGCAGCTGGGCTCGTACCATCTACGAAACAATTGTAAGAATCTCAACTTTGCTTTTATATTTGATTTGTTGATGTTAACTTTAATTTTGTTATATATTTACTTGTTTTTTCTTTTGTAGGATCATAAGAATGGCGTACGTCTTTTCAGGCGACAATCTTCTTATGCGAAAATGTCCTTGTGGGAACTAAAGGATGAATGTGAAAGAGTCAAGGATATTATTGAAAATTGTGCTTTGTATACTGCCGTTTTGAACTCTGTGATTGCATATGACAAGGTTGCAGTATCAAGTTTCAGTGAGAGGTTTTACGGCGAAACCCATACCTTCCAATTCTCTTTTGGTGAGATGGCATTGACACCCGATGATGCAGATCAGATATTAGGGCTGCCGGTCGAAGTAAAATCCACCAATGACAAGTTCAAGAAAAGGCTTAGCTGGGAAGAAATTTATGGATTCACCGAGAGATTGTTTGGCTGGGATAAAGAGACCACAAATGGCCTTTTCGTGAAGGGAAAGACATACCCGAAGAAAGAGTTCAAACTCGTAGATATTAGGGAGATGTTTGTTGGAACACTAATCAAAGAAAGAGTTGATGGTCTCTCTGATGCGGAATGTCGTTATGCGGCGGCTGGGTATTTTTTGCACACACTTGGGTCGGTTGTATTTTCCGACAGTAAGGGTAACCGGGTGAGTGTCAACCTTCTTCAACTTTTGGATCATTTGGAAGATGTGAACAACTACTCTTGGGGGACTGCCATGGTAGCACATTTGAATTGTCAGTTATCAACTGTAGCTCGGGAACGATCTTCTCAAATCCATGGGAATACATCTCTACTCCAGGTAATTGGATTGGACAAAGTTGTCTACTTTATTTATGTTTATTTATTCTTTGAAATTTTTTTATACCTATCGGATTGTTTTATTTTATTTTATTTGGTGTCAATATAGGTGTGGATTTACAATCGTTTCCCTTCATTGATCAAAGATAATCCCGACATCAAAATCAACCCAGAATGGAACAAAACTAAACCAAGAGGGACTCGATACTTGTACAATGGCTGTTAGGATAAGGAACAAAAGGATGCTTTGTTAGAAATGCGCTAAAAATTGGACAACATCACAACTGCAGAGGTAATCTTTGATCCTTATAAGAATGATCGGGTGAGCGCAATGGAAGATGTTGTGTTTTACAATGGCCCTCTATTTTAGCCTTACGGCTTTTCAATGTATAATCCGATGAGAATCATGCGTCAGCTTGGGTATATTCAAGATTCACCTGTACCGGATTATGAACCGCGATTCAAGCACAAGTTAGACAAATGTGAGTCTGACGACTCGGAATTAGTGGTTGTTTACGAACCTGAACCTAAGACCAAGCATTGGGATGATTGGCACAAGCATTATAGCAAGATAAGCATCTCTTTTGGGGAGCATGTGAATGAAGGTCACGAGTCTACAGAAGATTACTTGGAATGGTATGAACGCCTCTCTCACCCTCGGGTCATCCGGATAGATCCTCCTGGCACTCGAAGGAGCAACAAGGCATCTTCATCGGCTTCTACATCTGACACCAGAGATGATTCCACCATTCTTAAGCTTGTGGTAAGTATTTATTTTTGGTATTGTGTTATCATAAACATACAAATATAAGTTATTTAATAAGAATTGGTATTTGAATGCAAATAGAGGGAACGAATGAAGATTCTTATCAAGGCATTTTGTTGCTCGGCTGACAAAGGAGAAGTGATAGAACCTGAGCGACATCGTAAGTACGCTGATTATTGCAGTCACATTGAAAATCCACAAGCAAAGAAAATGTTTGCTGAATTGGCAAAGCAAAGTAAGAGGCCCAGGGAAACCCGAGAACAAATGAAACAACAACGTGC